>JAWPHD010005930.1:0-153457 GCA_037043455.1 Cyrtodaria siliqua
ATATAGCTATCCCTGGCGTGTCACCATAGTTAAGAAATACCTTCTTCGAGTCGTTTATTTTATTTGTTCAGCGTAATTTCTTTTGGTGTTTTTTTTTTATGGCTGATTTAGTTTATTTTTGCTAAATACATATATATCGCATTTGAACAATTCTAAAAATAAACCAATCATCCTTGGCACTTGCTCTGAATTCCTTCTGAATGAATATAACCCGGATGTTGACACTACTCAACTTTTATAATCGGTCACTTTTCAAAGAATTATATATTTGACGATAATTCATATTTTCATTTGAAATTTTAACTGGCGTCGTTTAACAAATATCGCTAGCGATTTATAAAACGTAATCTTCCTTGATTGGACTAAAACCTTGTTGATAAACCTAATAAAATATTGGTATGTGTTTCGGCGATTTCCAGTTTTTAGTATTCGTGTTATTTTCCAAAACAAATGGGTGACCGATTATAAAAGTTGAGTAGTGTATAGTGCGTGTTTGGCATGAGGACACCAAACATGTTCTGCCAATTCAGTGTAGAATGGTGGTTATTCATACGAAAACATAATAAAACTAGTTTTATTTATGTAAACAAAGCACGAGCATTGCGAAACTTTACTTTTGAAAATATAACACTACAATTTCAACGAATTAATGTATACCCAATCCCTTTTAGACTCTATATTTTCTATGCAAATACCAGTTATTTGATCTTGGCTGGTTTATAAATTGGGATACAGTGTACTAAGGCCATATTTCGAGCCTATTGTATTTGCTGGGGGTGGGGTTTCTATAGGTAACTGTAAATCACAATAATAATTTATAACCGATGCAAAGGAGAGTAGGTAGTAATATATGTAAATCAACAAATGTAAATATATATAAGAACATATTATAATGATTTATAAAGTCTGATTTCTTTCAGGAAATCTAAAACAAGACTAAATCTATAGTATCAAATAACTCTTTTATAGTATTAACAGTGTAGAACCTTTGCCGCATAGGATCAAAGTCTACACATTCCAACAAGATGTGTTTGACCGTTAACGGTGCAAAATAGGGTATACATTCTCATAATCGCTCACCTTGTAATAAATATGAATGAGTATAAAGTGTATGACCTATCTTGCACCGGGCTAGAACAACTTCTTCTCGACGAATAGGTCTACTAGAAGGACGCCATTCTCCGAGTAAGGGTTTAATTGAATGGAGTTTATTGTTCATTGACAAATCCCAAGCGGTTTGCAAAGAGTTACAAATATATGTATTAATACAACTTTTAAAATCAGTATAAGGTAATTTTGTATTAGATATATGTAAACCTAATGCTTCCTTAGCAGCACTATCAGATCTATCATTACCACGTATTCCTACATGGCTTGGAAGCCAGCAGCAAATAATAAAATTATCAACTATAAGAGAAATGTACTTTTCTAAAAGTTTAAGCACAACTGGATTATCATGTTACATATTACCCAGGGCTTGAAGAGATGAAAGGGAATCAGAAAATATTACAAAATGGTCATCGTCAGATGCTTGAATATAGTTTAAGTCAAGTTCAATTGGTCAGTTGCCTTAAGTTCAGCTGAAAAGCTGAAAAGATAGAGGCCTTATCAGGCAGGCGGCTCTTTATGCTGTGTTTGTGAACAAAAGCTGCTGCAGCTACCTTATCTCCATCTTTAGAACCTATCATTTTGCAACGCACTGCATGCTTGGTGGGGGACCCATTTACAGTTCGCCACTAGGCTTTCCTCTTTAATTGTGCGATGACCGGACAGCCTGTGGACCCTATGATGACGTCTACCTAAATCCGAAAGGACGGTGACGATTGACGTTTGTCTGCAATCTTGTTTTGTCGTGCTCGCAATGGTTTATTCTCTTGTTGCTTCTGCCAAGTCATTGAGTACCTTCTTTGTGGCTTTCTAGGCTATTTCTTTTTCTATTTATATATACATGTGGATCTTTGTGTTTTACTTATATTGCCTTTTAATGCTGCCTTGTTGGTTAGAGAATAGTTCATGGCGGGGATTTCTTCATTTATTGGAATGACGGTAGGGTAAGTGTGAGGTTTGGTGCACCCTAGAACCTGGTTTAAACACCCAGTGGCCTTTTTTGCCACTCACCTTTCCGAGGCGGTAGCGTGTGTGTGTGTGTGTGTGTGTAGTTTATAGTCCGTCCGCCAACGAACACGTCAAGGTATCCTAGGCGGTAGCCCTACTGTCAACCCTTTTTGTGTTTGGGACGTCATATGCCTTTATTCCTTATTAACACTGCCATTCATGTTTGTCGTTTTGCGTGATTTTGGGTTGACTGTGTTCTGTTTAAGCTGCATTTCCCGTTCGACTTTTATACTGATTTTTTATACTGTATTTCAGTTTTATTTCATTAAAATTGCTTTGAAAGATAGTAGGATCTGTACTGGATTTGTTACTATTACAAAGATCAAAAATAATTGTTGGTGTTTCCAAAGTCCACGGTGGAATTTGTGGTACTTTGTTCTTGGCAATCAAATTTAGGTGGATTTTAATGTCTCTTAATTTTGGTTTAATACGAGGACCAAATGGTCGAATGGCCTTCGGCTTTCGATCAAAAAGAGGTTCAACACTAGGATTAAAAACGGTATCGAAAGATGGGTTTGAATGGTTAGATTGTAATTTAATGGCATAATGAAGAGCTAATTTGTCCCTTCGATGATACATGAATGGTTCATTAGCTTCAACATATAGACTTTCGGCCGGTGATGCACCTAAAGGGAGTCGTAATCCTTGATTATGTATAGGATCGAGCATCTGCAGGTATGACTTGCGAGTCGATCCATATACTATTGAACCGTAGCCTAGCTTTGATCTGATAAGAGATCTATAAAGTCGCCAGAGGAATTTTCGATCTGCTTCCCAATTAGTGTTTGAAACAACTTTGAGTAAACAAAGAGCTTTATGACATTTGGTCTTCAAGTATTTAAGGTGTGGTATAAAAGTTAATTTACGGTCAAATATAAGACCAAGGAATTTTGTCTCATCCATTACTGGTATTGGTGACCCATCCAGTGTTAGATGAGGGTCTTCATGGTGTTTACATAGTTGACAAAAGTGCATACAATTAGTTTTAGATGTAAAAAATTTAAAACCATTTTCATCAGACCAGCCAGGTCTGAAGCTTATAGAGACATAGTTGTAATGTCTCTCAATAGTGTTCATGTTTTTTTGCAGAGAACATAAATCGTCGACATATAGAGAACAATCTACACCAGCCAGGACTGATGCTTTTAACTATACTGTTAATTTTTATATTAAAAAGCGTGACAGAGAGTATGCTGCCCTGTGGCACACCCATCTCCTGTTCATGAATGCCAGAGAGAGATAGACCCATTCGGACACGAAACTGTCTATCATCTAAGAAAGTCTCTATACAAATTGGTAATCGGCCTCTAAGACCAAGGGCATAAAGATCATTCATAATTCCGTATTGCCATGCAGTATCACAAGCTTTCTTAATTACGTAAAAAATAACAGCGACTAGATGTTCGTTCTTTATCAAGGCTTCCCTAATAAATAATTAAAATCGAATGAGATTGTCTGTTGTGCCTCACTGGCACCGGAATCCACTTTGATAATTTGTTATCAGTGTGTTGTATTCCAGTTATCAAACGAGTCTCTCATTAATCAATCGTTCCATGGTTTTACATATACAACTCGTTAAAGCAATAGGGCGATAATTTATTGGTTCCGTATGATCATTTTCAGGTTTGGGGACTGGAATAACAGTTGCTTCCCGCCAAGAATCGGGGAAGTTTCTGTCACCCAAACCTTATTAAATATATCAAGAGGGTAGAGAGACAGATTTCAGGTAAATGTTTTAATAATTGATAATGGATATCATTAAGACCAGCTGATGTATCATGAGCATTTTTAAAGGGATTCTCGAAGTTCTTTGTGTTATTGTTTTGTTTTTCGACTTGAAGTTCAGCTTCCTCTGTTATTTTGGTTTCTTGTTTTTTAGAAAATTTGGTTGACAATTTTCAGAAGAAAAGTTTTCTGAAAATGTTTCTGCCACAGTGTTTGTTAATATCTTTGACAGATGTAATATCTCCATTATCAGTTTTAAGATGATTTACACAACTAGAATTACCTTTACCGTTTATTTACCGGACCATGTCCCACGTCTTCTTAAGAGATGAACGAGAGTTCAGCCTAGATATATACGATCTCCTGGATATACTCTTGCTATCCTTAATAGTACGACGGGCTTTTGCACGAACAACTCTATAACGTTATCTAAATTATTTTGAGTTGGCCACAAGTTAAAATTATTTAATGCAGCTTAACGATCGCTGACAGGGATAACTTTGACATCGTTATTTATCCTCACTAGGCAGGGATACATTTTACATCGTTATTTATCCCCACTAGGCAGGGATAACTTTGACATCGTTATTTATCCCCACTTAGGCAGGGATAACTTTGACATCGTTATTTATCCTCACTAGGCAGGGATAACTTTGACATCGTTATTTATCCTCACTTGGGCCGGGATAGCTTTGACATCGTTATTTATCTCCACTTGGGCAGGGATAACTTTGACATCGTTATTTATCCCCACTTAGGCAGGGATAACTTTGACATCGTTATTTATCCCCACTAGGCAGGGACAACTTTGACATCGTTATTCATCCCCACTTAGGCAGGGATAACTTTGACATCGTTATTTATCCTCACTAGGCAGGGATAACTTTGACATCGTTATTTATCCCCACTTAGGCAGGGATAACTTTGACATCGTTATTTATCCTCACTAGGCAGGGATAACTTTGACATCGTTATTTATCCTCACTTGGCCCGGGATAGCTGTGACATCGTTATTTATCCCCACTTGGGCAGGGATAACTTTGACATCGTTATTTATCCCCACTTAGGCAGGGATAACTTTAACATCGTTATTTATCCCCACTAGGCAGGGATAACTTTGACATCGTTATTTATCCTCACTTAGGCAGGGATAACTTTGACACCGTTATTTATCCCCACTTGGGCAGGGATAACTTTGACATCGTTATTTATCCCCAATTGGGCAGGGATAACGTTGACATCGTTATTTATCCCCACTTAGGCAAGGATAACCTTTACATCGTTATTTATCCCCACTAGGCAAGGATAACTTTGACATCGTTATTTATCCCCACTAGGCAGGGATAACTTTGACATCGTTATTTATCCCCACTTGGGCCGGGATAACTTTGACATCGTTATTTAACCCCACTTAGGCAGGGATAACTTTGACATAGTTATTTATCCCCACTTGGGCAGGGATAACTTTGACATCGTTATTTATCCCCACTTAGGCAGGGATAACTTTGACATCGTTATTTATCCCCACTTGGGCCGGGATAACTTTGACATCGTTATTTAACCCCACTTAGGCAGGGATAACTTTGACATAGTTATTTATCCCCACTTGGGCAGGGATAACTTTGACATCGTTATTTATCCCCACTAGGCAGGGATAACTTTGACATCGTTATTTATTTCCAGTAGGCAGGGATAACTTTGACATCGTTATTTATTTCCACTAGGCAGGGATAACTTTGACATCGTTATTTATCCCCACTAGGCAGGGATAACTTTGACATCGTTATTTATATCCACTAGGCAGGGATAACTTTGACATCGTTATTTATCCCCACTAGGCAGGGATAACTTTGACATCGTTATTATTTCCACTAGGCAGGGATAACTTTGACATCGTTATTTATTTCCAGTAGGCAGGGATAACTTTGACATCGTTATTTATTTCCATTAGGCAGGGATAACTTTGACATCGTTATTTATCCCCACTAGGCAGGGATAACTTTGACATCGTTATTTATTTCCACTAGGCAGGGATAACTTTGACATCGTTATTTATTTCCACTAGGCAGGGATACCTTTGACATCGTTATTTATCCAAACTAGGCAGGGATAACTTTGACATCGTTATTTATCCTCACTAGTCCGGGATAACTTTGACATCGTTATTTATCCCCACTTAGGCAGGGATAACTTTGACATCGTTATTTATTTCCAGTAGGCAGGGATAACTTTGACATCGTTATTTATTTCCACTAGGCAGGGATAACTTTGACATTGTTATTTATCCCCACTAGGCAGGGATACCTTTGACATCGTTATTTATCCTAACTAGGCCGGGATAACTTTGACATCGTTATTTATCCCCACTTAGGCAGGGATAACTTTGACATCGTTATTTATCCCAACTTGGGCGGGGATAACTTTGACATCGTTATTTATCCCCACTTAGGCAGGGATAACTTTGACATCGTTATTTATCCCAACTTGGGCGGGGATAACTTTGACATCGTTATTTATCCGCACTTAGGCAGGGATAACTTTGACATCGTTATTTATCCTCACTTGGGCAGGGATAACTTTGACATCGTTATTTATCCCCACTTAGACAGGGATAACTTTGGCATCGTTATTTATCCTCACTTAGGCAGGGATAACTTTGGCATGGTTATTTATCCCCACTTGGGCAGGGATAACTTTGACATCGTTATTTATCCCCAATTGGGCAGGGATAACGTTGACATCGTTATTTATCCCCACTTAGGCAAGGATAACCTTTACATCGTTATTTATCCCCACTAGGCAAGGATAACTTTGACATCGTTATTTATCCCCACTAGGCAGGGATAACTTTGACATCGTTATTTATCCCCACTTGGGCCGGGATAACTTTGGCATGGTTATTTATCCCCACTTAGACAGGGATAACTTTGGCATCGTTATTTATCCTCACTAAGGCAGGGATAACTTTGGCATGGTTATTTATCCCCACTTAGGCAGGGATAACTTTGACATCGTTATTTATCCCCACTTAGGCAGGGATAACTTTGGCATCGTTATTTATCCCCACTTAGACAGGGATAACTTTGGCATCGTTATTTATCCTCACTTAGGCAGGGATAACTTTGGCATGGTTATTTATCCCCACTTAGACAGGGATAACTTTGACATCGTTATTTATCCTCACTTAGGCAGGGATAACTTTGGCATGGTTATTTATCCCCACTTAGGCAGGGATAACTTTGACATTGTTATTTATCCCCACTTAGGCAGGGATAACTTTGACATCGTTATTTATCCCAACTTAGACAGGGATAACTTTGGCATCGTTATTTATCCTCACTTAGGCAGGGATAACTTTGGCATGGTTATTTATCCCCACTTAGACAGGGATAACTTTGGCATCGTTATTTATCCTCACTTAGGCAGGGATAACTTTGGCATGGTTATTTATCCCCACTTGGGCCGGGATAACTTTGACATCGTTATTTAACCCCACTTAGGCAGGGATAACTTTGACATAGTTATTTATCCCCACTTGGGCAGGGATAACTTTGACATCGTTATTTATCCCCACTAGGCAGGGATAACTTTGACATCGTTATTTATTTCCAGTAGGCAGGGATAACTTTGACATCGTTATTTATTTCCACTAGGCAGGGATAACTTTGACATCGTTATTTATCCCCACTAGGCAGGGATAACTTTGACATCGTTATTTATATCCACTAGGCAGGGATAACTTTGACATCGTTATTTATCCCCACTAGGCAGGGATAACTTTGACATCGTTATTATTTCCACTAGGCAGGGATAACTTTGACATCGTTATTTATTTCCAGTAGGCAGGGATAACTTTGACATCGTTATTTATTTCCATTAGGCAGGGATAACTTTGACATCGTTATTTATCCCCACTAGGCAGGGATAACTTTGACATCGTTATTTATTTCCACTAGGCAGGGATAACTTTGACATCGTTATTTATTTCCACTAGGCAGGGATACCTTTGACATCGTTATTTATCCAAACTAGGCAGGGATAACTTTGACATCGTTATTTATCCTCACTAGTCCGGGATAACTTTGACATCGTTATTTATCCCCACTTAGGCAGGGATAACTTTGACATCGTTATTTATTTCCAGTAGGCAGGGATAACTTTGACATCGTTATTTATTTCCACTAGGCAGGGATAACTTTGACATTGTTATTTATCCCCACTAGGCAGGGATACCTTTGACATCGTTATTTATCCTAACTAGGCCGGGATAACTTTGACATCGTTATTTATCCCCACTTAGGCAGGGATAACTTTGACATCGTTATTTATCCCAACTTGGGCGGGGATAACTTTGACATCGTTATTTATCCCCACTTAGGCAGGGATAACTTTGACATCGTTATTTATCCCAACTTGGGCGGGGATAACTTTGACATCGTTATTTATCCGCACTTAGGCAGGGATAACTTTGACATCGTTATTTATCCTCACTTGGGCAGGGATAACTTTGACATCGTTATTTATCCCCACTTAGACAGGGATAACTTTGGCATCGTTATTTATCCTCACTTAGGCAGGGATAACTTTGGCATGGTTATTTATCCCCACTTGGGCAGGGATAACTTTGACATCGTTATTTATCCCCACTTAGGCAAGGATAACCTTTACATCGTTATTTATCCCCACTAGGCAAGGATAACTTTGACATCGTTATTTATCCCCACTAGGCAGGGATAACTTTGACATCGTTATTTATCCCCACTTGGGCCGGGATAACTTTGGCATGGTTATTTATCCCCACTTAGACAGGGGTAACTTTGGCATCGTTATTTATCCTCACTAAGGCAGGGATAACTTTGGCATGGTTATTTATCCCCACTTAGGCAGGGATAACTTTGACATCGTTATTTATCCCCACTTAGGCAGGGATAACTTTGGCATCGTTATTTATCCCCACTTAGACAGGGATAACTTTGGCATCGTTATTTATCCTCACTTAGGCAGGGATAACTTTGGCATGGTTATTTATCCCCACTTAGACAGGGATAACTTTGACATCGTTATTTATCCTCACTTAGGCAGGGATAACTTTGGCATGGTTATTTATCCCCACTTAGGCAGGGATAACTTTGACATTGTTATTTATCCCCACTTAGGCAGGGATAACTTTGACATCGTTATTTATCCCAACTTAGACAGGGATAACTTTGGCATCGTTATTTATCCTCACTTAGGCAGGGATAACTTTGGCATGGTTATTTATCCCCACTTAGACAGGGATAACTTTGGCATCGTTATTTATCCTCACTTAGGCAGGGATAACTTTGGCATGGTTATTTATCCCCACTTAGGCAGGGATAACTTTGACATCGTTATTTATCCCCACTTAGGCAGGGATAACTTTGACATAGTTATTTATCCCCACTTGGGCAGGGATAACTTTGACATCGTTATTTATCCTCACTTGGGCAGGGATAACTTTGACATCGTTATTTATCCTCACTTGGGCAGGGATAACTTTGACATAGTTATTTATCCCCACTTGGGCAGGGATAACTTTGACATCGTTATTTATCCCCACTTAGACAGGGATAACGTTGACATCGTTATTTATCCCCACTTATGCAGGGATAACTTTGATATCGTTATTTATCCCCACTTGGGCCGGGATAGCTTTGACATCGTTATTTATCCCCACTTGGGCCGGGATAACTTTGACATCGTTATTTATCCTCACTTGGGCCGGGATAACTTTGACATCGTTATTTATCCCCACTTGGGCCGGGATAACTTTGACATCGTTATTTATCCTCACTTGGGCAGGGATAACTTTGACATCGTTATTTATCCCCACTTAGGCAGGGATAACTTTGACATAGTTATTTATCCCCACTTGGGCAGGGATAACTTTGACATCGTTATTTATCCTCACTTGGGCAGGGATAACTTTGACATCGTTATTTATCCTCACTTGGGCAGGGATAACTTTGACATAGTTATTTATCCCCACTTGGGCAGGGATAACTTTGACATCGTTATTTATCCCCACTTAGACAGGGATAACTTTGACATCGTTATTTATCCCCACTTATGCAGGGATAACTTTGATATCGTTATTTATCCCCACTTGGGCCGGGATAGCTTTGACATCGTTATTTATCCTCACTTGGGCCGGGATAACTTTGACATCGTTATTTATCCCCACTTGGGCCGGGATAACTTTGACATCGTTATTTATCCTCACTTGGGCAGGGATAACTTTGACATCGTTATTTATCCTCACTTGGGCCGGGATAACTTTAACATCGTTATTTATCCCCACTTGGGCCGGGATAGCTTTGACATCGTTATTTATCCCCACTTGGGCCGGGATAACTTTGACATCGTTATTTATCCCCACTTGGGCCGGGATAGCTTTGACATCGTTATTTATCCTCACTTGGACAGGGATAACTTTGACATCGTTATTTATCCTCACTTGGGCAGGGATAACTTTGACATCGTTATTTATCCTCACTTGGGCAGGGATAACTTTGACATCGTTATTTATCCCCACTTGGGCCGGGATAGCTTTGACATCGTTGTTTATCCCCACTTGGGCAGGGATAACTTTGACATCGTTATTTATCCCCACTTGGGCAGGGATAACTTTGACATCGTTATTTATCCCCACTTAGGCAGGGATAACTTTGACATCGTTATTTATCCTCACTTGGGCAGGGATAACTTTGACGTGCAGTATAGTTTGTGGTATATGTCTCTCAACTTATTCGTTTAGATCTTGTAATCAAGTTGAGAAGTTTGTTACCTTTATGCTCATATAACTAGAACTACGTCGTTAGGACTGTCGCCACCATAAGCTTCGTAAAACGTTTGAAAAATTGTATTATCGTAACCCTGATTTATTTCTAAAAGATAAAAGCAATTTAAAAAAAAAAGGGACTATGTATAATGACTTAATTTATTTACAATCTTCTATTCAAAACGTTTTAGAAGTTTTTGAAATGTTAAAAGCTATCAGCCAACTTAAAAATTGTTTAACTACCACTGTTTTTGGAATACAGGAAATATTTCCGTCGTTGCTCCCAAATAATTCCCGTCGTTGCTCCCAAATAATTCTCGTATTTAAAAAAACACTCCTAATTAAACTATATTACCAGTGAAATACAATCAAAACTATATTCAATTTGATACCATTTCAGTATACTTTAGCAAACTAATGAAAAATTATTTTAAGTTAACGTGTACGAAATAACGTTAAATAATATGTTATCTTCACCATTAAGAAATAGCGGTCGTTCGCTACGCTCCCTTCCTTTCGGTTTTTAATGATGAAGATTTCTCTCCATATTTTTTATCCTATTATATTTACATTATTAAAAAATATTATTATAATAGAACAGAACAGAACAGAACATATTCTTTATTTATGACTTAAACAAATGTTTCTCGTCATATAATAGACCTTGTCAGTAGGAACGCCAGCTCTATGGCGTAGGACTATCTATCAAACAAGGTCACGTGATAAAATCGATAACAAAATGACATTATCGAGAAAATTGTCACTGGTCAGATTTATACACCTCTTATCTATAAACTGTGATTATGACAAAACACAATCACAGATCGTTGTTAAAGTGATAATATTCACAAACAACATTGGTGTACACTTCCTGTAATTCCCATTAATAGTTAAAGGTATTTTTCAAAGGGATGATTTTGCACGCAATATGACCTATTTATGTGTCGACGTGCCGTAAAACACCATTCATTCATTCAAAGGGATGCATTTATATTGTTTTAAGATTTAAATTGCCGCCAATGCGCTTTTAAATCAAAATCGATTTATTTCGTAATTTTAGAAGCGAGAATAAAAACAAATGTACGCGTAGATAAAATGTTAATGAAATCGGAGACAAATACTTGTTTTCCCCAAAATTAACTAACATGACCAACGGACTCAAAGACGGCATAATGCATATACATTTACAGACGCGACCGGGTACACACGAAATGAAATAATTCCATTATTTCAATACATATATGTCAAAAGTATGTATCCACTCCCTAAGAACTCCGTTACAACGTAAAGCATGTCTCAACGAAGTCATGATACAAAATCACAACGACATATGTTACAATATCTGTATGTTCGTGTTACAGTATATCTCCATGTGGTCTGCCCACGTGTTGTGAAAATACTACATTTGTATCAATTTTGTGAGGATTAAAGGGGTTGTTGCACTATTCTGGAACAAGCTTCATTTAAAAGGGTTTTTAAAACCATGGAAAGAGCTGAAAGAATTATCAAAATATTATAACAAATACAGGAGATATGATCCTTTAAAAATTTGCAACGAAGGCAGCCATCTTGGATTGATGACGTCATCGCGCCTTTTTACCATTTATTGCATAATGAATCATATCATTTAAAACAAAGACTATCACTGTAAATAGTAAAAAGAGCATATACAGTATCAATATTTTACTTTGTATTTATAATTTAATACATTTATTTGCTTTAAACACTATTTATTAACTATTTTCCATATGGAAAAAGGCGCGATGACGTCATCATTCAAAGATGGCTGCCTCCATTGAAGTCTTTTTGCACATTTTCAAAAGGTCATATCTCCTATATTTTTTAAGATATTTTGATAATATTTTCAGCTTTTTCCATGGTTTTTAAAACCCTTTTAAATGAAGCTAGTTCCAGAATAGTGCAACAACCCCCGAATAATTTGAGGTAACATGTTTTGATTTTGTTATCTTATTCTAAACATTTCATGAACATATTCCTTAAGACTGTGTAAATCATTATAATTAAGGTTGAAAGTAAAACCGAAAGTAGAAATGTGTAAACGTTAACTTTTCGCAGTTATTTTCGACTTACAAGAGAAGAGTATTGGATGTTAAAACTTGCTACTGCTAGGTATTAGTTAGGCATCTTGTATATTTTAAAGAGAACGATTTATCTATCAATTTACCAAGATATAATATTAATATACATCTTTTGTGAATTATGTTACAAACTTTACACGCAATGTTACAGTATCATAACAGAAAAATAATAAATGTTACAGTATATCTCTGACAGCGTTTCAGTGTATCAACGACGGATTTGAGTTCTCGTTCCAGGAAGAAGAGAGTATTTACGTGGGTGCCATGTATTTGAGTGTGGATATGGTACTTGACGACAACAAGAACGAGCATGAACTATAAACGCTCACGCCCGTCCTCGTCAGCACTCCAATAAAGACACCAGCCCTAATGCATGGAGGGATTTCCCTGTACAGCTCTCAACTGTATATAAAGATCCAGCTGTCGAGAGACTTGGACCTGGTCTTTGGACCTGGTCCAAGCACTGACAATTCTGGAAATGGGCACAAAAGGTACCACTACTGCAAAGTGTGTAACTATTCCACTGCTTCTTGGGGAAATGTGTATAGACACACTCGCTCAGTCCATACGCGTCAAAAGTAACATGCAGTAAGTGCAAGAAAACGTTTTCAGCACTCTGCGACCTGAGGGAGCATACTAGATTGATTCACGAAGGTGTGAAATTATTGTGTGAAACATACCCTTTGCAGGCATCGTAAGATGGAACACTCCGAGCATGTAAAATGTGTGGATAAAAAATCTTTGAAAAGTTATGTTACCTGGGACATGTAAATAAGCATGTCCAGTCAAAACCATACGTCAGCAGTATATGTATCTGCAATAAAGCGTTTGGCTACAATCACGTCTATCGAGGCACATGGGCACTAACTTGTGATGTTTGTGGGACTGTTTTCAATAGCAAGATTATATTGTCGGACCACATGATGTGAAAGCTAACATAATCATTAAGAAAGAGACTGTAACATTTTGCATGACTTTCCGTCGATGAGAGTTTGTAACGTTTAAAGGTTATTTCGTTGGGAGTTTGTAACACCCTCGTGACGATACTGTAACATCGTAAAACATAAAATAACTACTTTTTGTTTATATCTGAAGATTAATATTCATTCTGTGAGAATTAATATATATTCTATTTTACACAACAGTAAATCCCTACCACTACAGCTCAGAAAAAAAATATCGTTTAATGATTATTATGAAACGATTTAGAACATGCTGTAATTTCCAATATTATTCTCTGTGAAAACATGTAACAAACTTAAAAAAATACAACAATTGCAACATCTGGTCAAAGGTAATACATAATGTAAGTAAACACCATTTTAGACCTCCGATCCGTCACAAAAATTACAAAAATGTCATGTTTTCACAACACATGAAGATATATTGTAACACGAACTTACAGATATTGTAACAGATGTCGTTGTGATTTTGTATCATGACTTCGTTGGGACTTGCTTTACGTTGTAACGGAGTTCTTAGGGAGTGATAGTCTCGGCCAGCCAGACCGTATCATGCATATGTTTTACTTGCAGATATCGGTCTGGGCAGATTAGGCCAATTAAAGCGCCCACTAGCGAGTAACACAATTTATTCGCGCGTTTTTTTCACGCTCATAAAGTCGACGTTTGCGTGACGTCATGTCGTAAAAACAAGTACAACGTCAATTGTTGATGCAGCAGTTAAACTGTTTAACGTCACTTGGTGCTTCTCATAAGTTAAAAATAAGAAAATATTATTAAATTAACTTAAAAAGATGTTTTTTGAAAGTCTCGTTGAATCTTGAAAAATCTCACAAAAATCGCCCAAAACGAGAGGGCGATTTTAAACGTCCTATTTTCCCCAGGCCCTGGTTCTGGATCCGTGTAGCATAGCGTAACGAAGAAATCAGAAGCGGGCCGGGTGACCGAGGCTAAGGGAGTGATAACATAAACATGCGGACATGACATTGTGTCAATGGAGCATTTGCCAGATTTGTGGTGTTGTGAAAAACTGTACGCGGAAATAAATACTGTGTTTATAATACAAGGGCCAATTTACATTGGTCTTATATTTATTATTTGTTTAAATGTCTCGCATAACCAACCTCTGAAACTACGTTCTACCTCCATCTAAAAGTCCAATACTTCACGATGGAAATAAACTCTGTCTCTGTCAATTCTATCGTCATTTGTCTATCTTATGTTTAGTTTGTCGCAGTCATACAATGGGACATTATAATACCATTTGACAAAAATATTACTTATTACAGGCTGACTAGTCAACCCATTGCGTTTCAAGAGACTTCCTTCAGGAAAAGAGAAGTTAGAGTGCGGACAATGCGTTTCATTATCCGGTCAGTGACCTTTAACGTTGACTCACTTAAAATCAAAAGGATCACCCTCTCGTCACAGGCAATCCATCCATTAAGTTTCATGAGATTTGCTTTAGGGAAAGTGGACTTACAGTTTACAACATTTTACATTATCATGTTACGGTGACAATGACCTTTGACCTAATGACCTCAAAATCAAAAGGCACCATTCTCTCACCAAATGCACTCAAACCATGAATTTTGATGAAATTTGCATCTGGGAAAGTGGACAGTGCAGACAAAAGGTTTTTCATAATCATTATTGGGTCACGGCGCCCTTGACCTTCAATATTCGATATGCACATACCGATGCTTCGTACAAAGTTTCGTCAAAATCCAACAAGTAGCGCAGACAAGATTTGTGACGGACGAACGGAAAGACCAATAGCCTCGGTCACCCGGCCCGCTTCTGATTTCTTCGTTACGCTATGCTACACGGATCCAGAACCAGGGCCTGGGGAAAATACGACGTTTAAAATCGCCCTCTCGTTCTGGGCGATTTTGGTGAGATTTTTAGAGATTCAACGAGACTTTCAAAAAACATGTTTTTAAGTTAATTTAATAATATTTTCTTATTTTTAACTTATGAGAAGCAGCAAGTGACGTTAAACTGCTAAACTGCTGCATCAACAATTGACGTTGTACTTGTTTTTACAAAATGACGTCACGCAAACGTCGACTTTATGAGCGTGAAAAAAACGCGCGAATAAATTGTGTTAATCGCTAGTGGGCGCTTTAATTGGCCTAATCTGCCCAGACCGATATCTGCAAGTAAGACATATGCATGATACGGTCTAGCTGGCCGAGACTAAAAGGCCAAATATAATCTGCATCACCTACCACTTTGTGGTGGAAGACATAATTATAAAGACAATATTTTACTTCATATGTATACTTTATTAAGCAAATAATTTCAAGCGAACATAAACTTCAGCATTGACTCTGGCCAGTGGTGTACATGGAGTCTTCTTCCACATGACGGGCAGCCTGAAAGAAAATAAAGACATAGAATAAAAAGTTAATATAAGTCGAGCAGAGTATTCAATTTGAATCAGGTGTTGCGAGGGAGAGCTAGGGCATGTTTAAGGGAATGGGACAGTTTTAAATTTAATTATTGTTTAACGCCTCATCAACACGTTATTTAGGTTATTTCGAGCCGCCCCAAAGACAGGAGGAAAGATACATAGGCATCCAGGAACCCTGCCCTACGCTTACTACCGATTAGATACCTATAGTTCTTTAACGTGCTTGGAGGACAGACTCCGATTCACAGGACCACCCGGTTTACGTTCCCAATAGACGAACGAGGCTAGCAGGACACATCGAAGTAACCCAGTGGCGCCAGTAAGACTTGAATCCGTGTTCACTGGATTCAAAGCCGATATGCTATAAACGTATCTTGACCAAAACTGAGTAAATGGCACATCAAATAAAGGGCCAATACATATTATATTGTGTATCATACGAGTTTTATGACTGATGTGACATGATTACAGAACAATTTTAATGTATTTTTCACCCAACAGTACAGCAAGACTCTATTATAAGGAAAGTTAAAGCTGACAGAGCGTGCAATGCTCTACAAGCCATTTTTAATAGAAGGGGAATAAAAAACAACTCTTGCCAAAAATCTAAAATCGTTAAATTTTACAAGTTTTTTTCACAAGATATTTTACTTTAATGACTTAGTAAGGTCATTTTACATGGGGAGAAGACATTAATATACAATTATTTATTTTCTCTCAAAACCTGGTAATGCCGCTAGTTTTAGAAATAAAACACGATTAAATAGGGCAATTGAGAAGACACTTGTGTAGATGTTTGGTCTGTTCTGATGTGAACATGTATAAAACAGACACAGTATTGGAAATTTGCTCGGTGTCCCTTTAATAAATTGGGGACCCATCACATAGAACATAATCATATTGTAATTTGTTGACGTTAGCACGGCAATCTTGAAGTATTTATCAAGCATTAACATTAGCATCTCCATTCATTAACCTGGTAACATTTTAAATTTAAACCTGCTTGCATTACAAATTAAATAAAGGTGTCAGTTTTCATTTTGTCTTCGTTATTCTATCAAATACTTAACTATATTATAGGTGCACTATTATCAAAATTAAGTAATGTGTAAAACAATTTCTTCTGAACTATTCTTATAAATAATATCAATGATTGCACAAATGCAAATTATGCAGAAAAATTGACCGAACTCCAGAAGTTTTAAACAAATAAAGACTGCCTAGTGCCTAGTGCCTAGTGTCCCTTTAACACAACTTGTTTTCGCATGTATCCAGTACATGTAGTTTACACGAGCTCATATAACAATCACGCTGCGTTAACACTAAAACATTTTTTACTCTTAACTTTGAACAGCACCGTGCAAGCATAACACAAGCTCCATTTAAAGAACTACACAAGTGCAAACACTTTTTAAAAAGGCTCCAACCTCCATATGATCCAATGGCATTTAATACGGCGACATTCTGAAGTCGTCAGTATCAATTTACTTAGAGCTGCTCAAGGGCACGATTCACATTTGAGGCCTCTCTGGAAAACAATGTCAGTGATCAAACAGACATAGTTTACCCTTTGTTAAACATGATGTAACATATTTAAAAAAGAAAAGAAAAAAGAAGACCTAAATTGAATAAAGTATGAATACTACTTGTACTCAATTACACGGTTAATGTAATAAAAACATCTCTCATCATACATTATACATGTAAAATATAATGTAGCCTGAATTGGAGATCCATTAAAAACATTGTTCCACTTTCACAGCATATTTCCAGCCCATGGAATAGTCATTTCTTTTGAGACACGCTGGGTGCAAGCGTAGTAGCTCCATCTCCTTAAAAGCTTTAAAGTGAAGTATACTTTCTCGAAATTTTGCTCGTGTTTTTTTTTTCGCAACAGAAAGTATCTAGTAAATGTAAATAAATGTAAATTCAAAATCACTTCCTTGCCTCAAAACTCTACTGTACATAAATATGAATCTGAACGATTTCAGTCAAATGTCAATGGCAGTTTACATTGTTTCAATGGTAGTTGTATCGGGTTATGTATTCACGAATGGGTTAACATAACGATATAGAGACAAGGCTAACAATTTACATTCATGCATCTGAGGGGTGGGGGTGGAGGGGGTTTCTAGTTTCCTTACCCCGTTCTTATTTTCTGTATGCAAGCTCCATCTACCCTCCCCACCCACCCCAACCTACCGTACTTGGGTGGGGAGGTGCGGGGGACATTGACAGCATTTCTACTAGTAATTGTTTCATTCCACAAAACGTTCTACTGTTTACATTACATCCAGTTACTGGAAAGATCGGAGTACACGAAAAACACTTGTAGTGATTATGAACTTTCTATTATACAGTATACCCCACTTTTTAGGCACTATATTTGGCCAATGTCTAAATATGTACAGTCTAAAAGTGGTGTGTACTGTTTATTAACAAACACATTTTAATGACAAAACAAATACCTTGATAATGGCCCACTAGCAGCAGACAGTAATCCCAAATCCAATTTTTGCACCAACATGTCAAGTTATGTCACGTGTCAAGTTATGTCACGCTGACCTGTCAACAACACTGCACCGTGTTGACACATAATGGGACGTTAGGTATTCGTTTATACATGATCTACGGTATGAAACACTGTACGCGTGTTGTTGGACTCCATAGGTAGTGCTCGCCGACATAGCGCGCCCAATTTCGGGTGTAAAAAATGGCGTCTGTTTTAAATGAAAAATCTTAAAATAGTCAGTAAAATACAAAGAAATAGTCCATGTTCGCGGAGTAAAAATGCGAACAGAACTGATATGTTTAGGTCCGTGGTGTTCCTACTGAGTATGTTTACATTCTTAGAATTACTGCAGACACAGGATAAGAATATTGTTATTAAGTTAGTTAAATATATAAGTACAGCTTTAGCTGTAAGGAATACAATCTTGATTAATTAAAAAATGCTTAGCTCTTTTGTATTTTCATTCTCATGTATCAGTTATTTAATATTAATATTGCTCATAGCAAATGTACTTTTGTCTAAAATCACTTGATTTCCATATGCATAAAAATTTATGTATGTATATATGACGATGTACGTATGTACAAGTTAAATAAAATATATGTTTTGTTCTATTCTGTTCTATTATAATATGTCACAAGTATAAATATAGAACTGTGACATACGGTTAATCTATCTAGTACATATTACGTGACCATATGTTAACATACGGAGCCTTAGTTGATTTGCAAACTTCTTTACTGGACAGGCTATATTAATTAAACCTTTCTAAATCTAATATTAGTTTCGGTCGATTTTTTTATTGACAGTAAATACAAAAAGCAAACTGCTTAACATCCTCGTAATTCCAAATACAAGTATACTTTAATAGCGCTTCGTCATGGCGGACTTCTTAAGCCGTCTTTACATAGATTTTAGTAGAGTGGACTTTTAAAACATTCGCTTGATACAAAGCTTTATATCACATGCCAGTACGTAGTGATAGTACAATCCGGGGGCTAAAATCGAACACCTTTGGAAATGGCATTGTCCATGACCGTCAGAACTTTTAATTTAATACATCAGTAAGTAGTAGGGCGTGACTGGGTAACTGTGCACTTTTAACCTTTATATAATAGCGTTTTTCTATGAAACCAGTATGCGCTCTTAAAGCTACATTGTCTGTACTTTAAATGGTACTAACTCGTAAATATGAACGAGTCACGGTTGAAGTAGTTTCAGTTCAATACAGATTCAAAAGGTTGTATATAAGCCAGAATTCGATGCCTAAAATATCACATCAGCTCTTGATGAGCAGTTTTCCCCGTACATATGCAGCAGCAGCAGTAGTGCAACATTTGCGTGCATACCACTATGTGCAAACAAGGACCTCGGAAAGTCATATACCTTTAGAATAGGGATGGTACACCTTGAACTTTGTTATAAGGCGTGTTATAACAGATGACCCATCTGTTCCTTTATAATTTCGGAATGTTATCACAGTACCTTGCGAAACAAATTTTACACTGTACTTGCAGAAAGCATAGACTTTCCTGTGTTGTAATATGGTGTAAATGCAGGGGAGTTAGTTGTAGCATTTATACCAGATTCAGAATGTTAACATGCGTCAACATTCGGCAGATGAAAACATAGTATTCTCTTAAATATGTTAATATCATGACTGTCTCTTACAATAGCTTTGAGACGTATATTATTTTTCACGCTGAGTTTTCTTTAAAATTACGTTTACTTCTGAATTGCATTTTTCTCAACCCAAAACTGAAATATCACTTCTCTTGGTTTTGTTAATTCTAAAATATCACATCAATGTACCTGTACATATACCTTCAGCATGTCCTTTTGGTTAAAATGCGGTTTCACTAGAACTTTTAGAACTACACTCTAAAATATCGCATTTTTTTCTAGCCTTCGCACAGGTAACCTTCAATAAATATATAGCTTCTGATTATATATCATAAGAAATAGTTGCCCGGAATGGGATTTGAACCTGGGAAGTTGCGTTTTTATTTGTTCTTTAATACATTAAGGTGGTATAACCACTAGACCACCGATATATGTTGGTATGTTGTAGCATTTCTAACACTAAATATGCATTACGTAATAACTAGCCCACACACGCGCACAAACTTGTCAACAAATCGAGATAAAGTTGTTTTGAGACGGACTCGTAGTTAATTTAGGAAAATAAAGTATTATATCAAGCAGCTTAATGCACATGTGCGACATGATGGACTTTACTGATACGTCTTTAGGTGCGTTAAAATATGTTATTTTGCATACTAATAAATGGTACCACAGACATAAGGTCCGTGATGGTACTAAATATACCCTGTCCCCAAGACGTCCCTACAGTTTAGTTGTTAAAACGCCTTACTGTAAATGAGAAGGTTGTGTGTTCGAGTCCTGAAAACAGTGATTATTCATGCATAGGGTTTCGTTATAAACAGTGATAATCCATGCATCGCACACCTTTTTCTGCAAATTATATGCAACCTGGGTACAGATACGATGTGCACTACTCGATGTCTATAAGGTAAACGATGTCCTGCGTACGCAGATGCGTTTATTTAGCCTCGTTGTATTGCATTGGGCATTTTAGCGAACAGACTTTATTTTAAAATCTCATCCGAAACACTGGTAAGGTGGGAAATACTTTTTTAAATATATGCCAATAATAAACCCAATTTCGATCCTGGCTGGGACTGAACGCGGAATCCCTGAGATACTAAACCGCGATGCTAACCATCACACCATGATGCCACCTTATGCTGTCCTGTGTTAAATTTGTTCGCCTAAATACCCGATTTCGCCATGCAGATGAACATGAACATGCAAATAAAGACACGCCTGCAAGGAGGAATGCGATTTAAATATAGTGTATGTAGCTTTAAAACTCCAGTTGAACTCCATTTAATCACTTATGCCTATACAAGAATTAAATCCGGCTAGCGAAGCGTAACCGCCTTTGTAGTGTGCGCACTATACATTTATTTGTCATCTCTTAAATTGTTGTTTGTAACTGCTCCGTCTTTATCATTGGAATTCTTAATATGGGAAAAGGGTACGTTCACTTTTAATATTCTTTGAACTCCATACTAATTTATGAACAATGTTTGTGTTCAACAATAAACAGAGGAACATAATATAAACAAAAATACTGAATATAATTGAATATGTGTTCCCGTGTTTACCTTGTGTTATTTTCTAAACACCGGGGCAAAATAAGTATTTTACATTACGTGGTTCCGCCTTAATTCCATTAAGCGATGGTAAAGCTTATATAAGCAATTTATTACCATTTTATAACATATATTTTGACAATAAAACACATTTGAAAACATTTGTTACTGAACAAATGCGGTAACATGTTTGAAATTACATATGAAATGTTTTAATTTTACAATATGCAAGGTTTTTAAGTTTTTTTTTATTTCATACCCCAGCCAACCCCGTTTTCGCTTCTTGGAGAAGGGGTTGGATGGGGTATGGAAGTTAATACTCCGACCACGTAATGTTTGATAATTATAATACCATTGCCAATAACTTTTACATCACTTTGAATGATAGCCATGAGTGGTTAAGCTATGATAGATAGATAAATATTTTTATTATTTAAACTTTTACAGTTTGTAACACATAATTATTATTATTATTATAAACATTTTTTCGATCACCACTTTTGTGACCTGTTAATTTTCCCCGCAAATACGTGTGTGATGGGTCGGGGAGGACCATTCCACCTTACACCTTACACATATAATGATATATCTTAATCAATTCATGAAGATTTACATGAGCACACAGTACAAGCATGTTATCATTATTTCAATTAAAATGTAAACAAATAGTTATACTACATGTCGCAATAGATGCAGTTAATAGTGTTAGTATTAAGGGGAAGTATTTTAGCATGTTAAACAATAGAAAAAAATAAGAAAAAAATAGTGAAGATCTAAGTTTTCTTACTTTGTATGTTGACCTCCATGCAGCCCCTTCCAACAGGAAACATATGAGCATTTATTAAAATGATATCAACTTTAAAAGTGATGCAGTCTTGGTTCAGCTGAACTGGACTATGTAAACACTTTTTATTCAGACATTATTACCTTTTATCAAATTATTTGGTGAATATTTCATACAATGAAGTACATATTACAAAATCTCATTTCATAATAAGCATATTTTAGGAAGGTTCGAAAATGTCTTTGTATTTTTGTCAGTTTTGATAGAAAGGTTCTAGATTGTTGTTCATAATGGCTATTTCTTTAAGTGTTTTACTCGTATAACAGTACACATGTATTTTTTTTGAAGGCTGCTATAGTTAGTGGTGTAATTAGGCGTTTAGAAGAAAATATATAGTACTTGATTTTAAGTATTACACTGAGATCAGCTGTAGACATATTATTTCCCTTGTTAAAAATAAATAACTGCTGAGTGAATGGAATTAAAACACTTTTAGTATATAACCAATTATTTACTTGATGTAAAAAGGACAAGACCATAACAAATGGACCAATGTTTCTTCCTGGTGACAGGTGTGGCATAGATGGCTGTCTATTATGTCCATGTATATTATATTTTTGCTACCTGCCATGGATTTAATTGATGCTATAATTCTATTGTAAGTCGAGAAATTTGTTTTAAGTTTATATATGGTGCTAAATTCATCCAAGGAATACAAATGTCCATCAGTGTTAAAAGATCATTTATAAGATAAATTCCCTTGTCATACCATTTTTTCATAAAGAAGGTTTTACCTCCTATAACTTTTTTCCCGTTATTTGGCGGGTTAGTTTCTTTAAACAAGTTGTACGGTGTTTGTTGTTCTGTTTGTTTGTTTGTTTGTTTGTTTGTTTGCATAGTGTTTTACGTCATGTTCAACACATTTAAGGTTATATATGACGGTCGAGTTTTTGTGGTGGAGGCAGACCACCAATTTTTCCTGGGTAGAACCAGTGCAGTACACCTCCCGCCATCCGTAAGAATCGACACTTTCTCACTTACAAGTCGAGCTCCCAGTGGGATTCGAACCCGCAGCGGAGAGAGGCGAATGTTTACAACGCAACGTCGTTATTCGGCAACGCTGCTTTTTTTCTGCATCGAGTTCCACATATATGTGACCGTAACTTGTACAAGTGCACCAATACTGAATAAGTAGGTGTCGGAATAAAGCTCTCTTTAAACCAAACCGTTGTGATAACATTGTCGATTATTGATTCAGGCTGTTCTCCAACATTACCTACCTCTGTTTCGATTCCGGTTTTGTAAAACTTCAAATATTGCCATTTCATAATAAAAGTTTGGCGAGCCAGTTTCTCACACAGGTGATTTACCTAGATCTACTTCATGACATTACATTAAAATGATTGCCATTTATTTATGGGCGTAGAAAAGGGAATGGAGTTTGGTGTTTAACATCATTTTTAGCACATTTCTAGGCTTTGGTATGACCACAGACCTAATAACAAATATATTGTACACTACAAAAATTATCTATTTTTCACTTGGCACAGTGCGACAATTTCACAAAATATTTCCCAACTTTAAACACACATATCATGAAGAATTTTATAGATACAAGTTTCCTTCATGCCAAATCCCATCACAAATTTAATTTTCTTTCCAATGATAGTATTTTGCTTTCTCTTACATATAGAGCAAAAAAGGAGTTTGACGGAAACTTGGACTATGTCAAAACATTGATTTTTAAGAGAAAAGCGAAAAATGATGAAATTGTTAACTTTAAATATCTTTTTATACAATTTCTTATTTTGAAAATAAAGTTAAATTAGTATAATCCCATTTGGCTATTCACTATGAATCTTTTGAATGTATTCTCATCAAAATCAGTTAATAATTGAGAGAGAAAATAGAGTGCCACGTGATATTTTGGTTACTTCATTGGTTAAGATGGGAAGTTTCCTATCTGTTTATTAATATGTCTGCGGTATGACGGTCGGTTTTTAGTGGTGGATGCAGGTCAGCCACTTATTTCTGGGTAGAACCAGTTCTGTATACCTCCCGCCATCCGTAAGATGGGCGACAACAGTTTAGAAGATAGCGAATGGAGATATATATATGTGGTGAAGCGGTGTATACAAATATATGTTTTCTAACATTGTATTGCGTTTATAAATAAATGCCTCTGTGGTCTGTTTGAATGTGATATAAAGAAACTTGATCACATTTTGCCACTTCTGAAATTATACAACAATAGTTATATAATGTTTTCCCCTATACAAAGGATTTTAGACGACAATGGAATGTCCGAATATCGGCCTTAACTTGTGATTGTTATAAACCTGAAATATCTTTTTCTAAACCTATTTGATATCGCATTTTTCTTTTAGGCCATATATAGCTTTATTGTATACTTTCATATTGTTCCGTTTAGTTTGCATTGAGCTAAGCGTGCAATATTCTACGATATTGCACGCATTGATATTGCACGGGAACCTTTGCTCGTGCTTGCTAAGAGCCGGGAAATAGAAATAAGGAACTACTTTCAAATAAAAATAACGGAACCCTTTCTATAGTGTCAACAAAAAAATACGAGGTTTTTTTCAACCTTTTATGGCAAAAATTGATAAAATAATTCAAATGGTCACTCACCCACTGTTTTTAACGTTATCGAATGGTAAACAAACTTCAGAAAATCGCTTGTTGTTTTTAATGACGTCATCCGACGTCGACGTCATTTTCGCGCAAAATAATCATCCACACAAAATGAAACTGAATGGCAAGATAGGAATTCCATCAAAAGCTATAAAAATAACACAAATGCAATGAAAAGTAATAGTCATACAATTAACATTGATCAAAAACAATATGAAAGTATACAATAAAAAGGTTATTGAATTTGTATGGCTAAATATTACTTGGAACTCGTTGTTTTGGCGCAGGAAGACTCGCAAGCTCGTCGTCCTTTGCCAAAACAACTCGTTCCAAGTAATATTTAGCCATACAAATGCAATAACCTATAATATTGCACGAATTCAGTCCAGCTTAACGCACAATATATTGTATATACTAGTCTTTTTATACACCCATAGTGACGCATTATGTCGTGACGTCGTTCTTCTGCCGGTCCGTCCGTCGTCCGTCTGTCCGTTAACGTTTACCTGACAACTGATCGTGGCTAATAACTTTCAAAGTTTAAGGTATACAACAATGACATTTTGTAAACATTTTCAATATGATCCAATGAATACATCTGATAAAGGCACATAACTCTCTGTTTATTTTTTTAAAAATTATTCCTCTTTGAAAAAAGATTTAATCTGGAACTTAACCTTGTATTTTGCAAGCGATTGTGGCTAATAACTTTCAAAGTATTAGGTGTACAGCAATGAAACTTTTCACACATCTTCAACATGATACAAGAATACATCTTAAAAAGGATTAACAAATTTCAACCTGAAACTGAACCTCGCCTGGCGTACATGTCCCGCTAGGCTATGCTCTTGTTATGCATGCGGGTAAAGTATAGGTCAAACCATAGAGCGCAGGAGGTAATTCTTCGCACCTATGGTCTAAAAGTGGTCATTCAATGATTCTAGAACAAACTAAACATATTTTCTTTTCAGTTTATGTTGACAGATCACTATCAAGTAAACTGTACTTGTTCAGACGAATTTTATTGACATGATAAAGGCGGAATGTGACTCTAAATAAAGCCACTAGTATGTTTTTGGACGTTGAACATATTCTACAATTGCTGCGCACCTATGTATATTACAATTTTTTATATTTTTTATTTAAATTTTATTGATAAGAAGCTGTCTATACTAGTTGAACATTTTGAAATACATTTAAAAAAATAATTTCAAACTGCATTTTGGCCTTTTCAATCATCTGATTTGGTCAAAGGTCCAAGTTTGAATGGAAATCACATTATTAAATTACAATTGTAAACTTGTACATTCTTTTAATTTGTTTTCCCCCACAAACTCTATCTTACTAAAACCATTAAAATAAAAACATTATGTGTAGTTGATTTGGGATAAAAACATGGGTGCGCAGGATAGAAGATGCGCAACTTTAGCCCAACACTATGATGTCAAATAATAGCGGTAATATAGATAAACAAATCGAACAGGAAAAGCAGCATTCAAGGACGACAGTCAACCACAAACACACACAGAAACAAAGAGCACATTTAAAGATGATTAAAAGGCCAAATAAAACATCACACACACAAAAGGATTGACAATAGGGCTACCGCCGTGGAACGGTCAGTGGCAAAAAAGGCCGCTGGGGGATTAAACAAGGTTCTAGTGTGCACCAAACCTCACGCTTACCCTACTGCCATCCCAATAAACGGGACAGTGTAAATAAAAAAATCCCCGCCATAAACTATTCTCTAACCAACAAGGCAGCATTAATTGGCAATATAAGTAAAACACAAAGATGCTGGTGTATATATAAATACAAAAACACAATAGCCCAGAAAGCCACAAAGAAGGTACTCAATTACTTGGCAGAAACCAGAGCAACACGAGAATAAACCATTGAGGGCACAATAAGACAAGACTGCAGACAAACATCAAAATTGATAAAATGACCTTTTCAAATGTACATAGAACACGAGAAGATAGCACTAAAACTATACAGCCGACCCACTGGGTCTAAGAGTCACAATGCAATAACTAACGAGCATGTAACAGTCGTGCGAACAAAAATCATGAAAACTGCGTCCAGAACGTAACGTCTGCAATAGGAGTGCATCTTCTTTGGATTCTTATCGATAGTCTATATAGAGGTCACGCTCTTAATTATAGAGAACGTTGGTTGTTACATCTTCTTGAATAATTGGTACACGCTTTTGAAAATCTGAGGGAACCGATCGGTTGACAAGTTGGGTGAACATTATTTCCTGTGATGCAATGGGTGTGCTACACCTATAGCCTCTTTCCGACTTAGTGTTTACTACAGGTTTATCGATAGTCTCTATAGAGGTCACGCTCTTAATTATGACTTAGTATTTACTACATGTTTATCGATAGTCTATACAGGTCACGCTCTTAATTATGACTTAGTATTTACTACATGTTTATCGATAGTCTATACAGGTCACGCTCTTAATTATGACTTAGTGTTTACTACAGGTTTATCGATAGTCTATACAGGTCACGCTCTTAATTATGACTTAGTATTTACTACAGGTTTATCGATAGTCTATACAGGTCACGCTCTTAATTATGACTTAGTATTTACTACAGGTTTATCGATAGTCTATACAGGTCACGCTCTTAATTATGACTTAGTATTTACTACAGGTTTATCGATAGTCTATACAGGTCACGCTCTTAATTATGACTTAGTATTTACTACAGGTTTATCGATAGTCTATACAGGTCACGCTCTTAATTATGACTTAGTATTTACTACAGGTTTATCGATAGTCTATACAGGTCACGCTCTTAATTATGACTTAGTATTTACTACAGGTTTATCGATAGTCTATACAGGTCACGCTCTTAATTATGACTTAGTATTTACTACAGGTTTATCGATAGTCTATACAGGTCACGCTCTTAATTATGACTTAGTATTTACTACAGGTTTATCGATAGTATATACAGGTCACGCTCTTAATTATGACTTAGTATTTACTACAGGTTTATCGATAGTCTATACAGGTCACGCTCTTAATTATGACTTAGTATTTACTACAGGTTTATCGATAGTCTATACAGGTCACGCTCTTAATTATGACTTAGTATTTACTACAGGTTTATCGATAGTCTATACAGGTCACGCTCTTAATTATGACTTAGTATTTACTACAGGTTTATCGATAGTCTATACAGGTCACGCTCTTAATTATGACTTAGTATTTACTACAGGTTTAACGATAGTCTATACAGGTCACGCTCTTAATTATGACTTAGTGTTTACTACAGGTTTATCGAAAGTCTATACAGGTCACGCTCTTAATTATGACTTAGTGTTTACTACAGGTTTATCGATAGTCTATACAGGTCACGCTCTTAATTATGACTTAGTATTTACTACAGGTTTATCGATAGTCTCTATAGAGGTCACGCTCTTAATTATGACTTAGTATTTACTACAGGTTTATCGATAGTCTATACAGGTCACGCTCTTAATTATGACTTAGTATTTACTACAGGTTTATCGATAGTCTATACAGGTCACGCTCTTAATTATGACTTAGTATTTACTACAGGTTTATCGATAGTCTATACAGGTCACGCTCTTAATTATGACTTAGTATTTACTACATGGTTTATCGATAGTCTATACAGGTCACGCTCTTAATTATGACTTAGTATTTACTACAGGTTTATCGATAGTCTATACAGGTCACGCTCTTAATTATGACTTAGTATTTACTACAGGTTTATCGATAGTCTATACAGGTCACGCTCTTAATTATGACTTAGTGATTACTACAGGTTTATCGATAGTCTATACAGGTCATGCTCTTAATTAAGAAGAATGTCGGTTGTTACATCTTCTTGAATAACTGGTACACGCTTTTGAAAATCTGAGGAAACCGATCGGTTGAAAAGCTGGGTAAACATTAATTCCGTATTGAGTATAGGTTATCGTTTAGGTTTTTATGGAATTTAATGTAAGCGACGAGCAGAGCTAAGTTTCATGAAATTCAAAAAAACAAAACAACCGGCTTATTGCCAATTATCGGTCTAGGCTTAAATACACTAAAGAGTTCTCCATTGCCTTCCATTGTTATCTGACCATTGTTATCTCATTGTTATCTGACCATTATTATCTGACCACGTAGAAAACACAAACCTGATGTGGATACTAGGAAACTTACTGCTTCATGAAGATAAACATGTCTGTTATTAAAAATCAACAAGAAAAAGGGTTGGTTAGTTACTAATCAGAAAGTATTTTTTAGCAAGTTTACAAACACTGGGACAAAAGTCAATATTTGCTCAGCCCCTCACTCATTCATACCCAGTCTAGTGTCACTTTTGAATTTCACATATCTAAAACTGTTAAAATTATGATGAGATGCATTCAAGAAACGGAGAGAATGGAGAGTACTGTAACTAATGTTGTAATAACTTGTAGTTCAATCCATTTGCATATGTTTCTATGAATATTGTGATGTTGAATTGATGTATTGTAACATATTTGCAATAAAATATTATTAAACTTAATGTTAAAACTTTACTGTATAAATATGGTTTCAAATGGGTTTGAGATAACCCTATTGCGGTTGTTTGTAAGTCATTTGTTTTAGTATTCAAACAAAGAAAAATCTATTGTTTTTTTTTCAAAAGTGGTATGCTGATAAACAAAATACTGGTGTCTTAGATTGTATATCAAAAAAAAAAAAAAATCATTTTCATTATGAAATATATTTAGATGTATTGCCATGGATTTAGGAAGTTTAGTAAGTAGAATAAGGTTATCGTCACATTCTCTAAGAATTCAAGCAGGTCGGTATGGTATCAATATGATTGAAAGAAATGAACGCTTTTGTCAATATTGTAATACTCAAGATATTGAAGATGAGTTTCATTTCATTCTAAAATGTCCATGTTACTCCGATATAAGGAGGAAATGCATAGCACAATATTATCGTAGTAGACCAAGTATGTTTAAATTTATCGAATTATTGCAAACTGAAAACAAAATGATTCTTTTTAAATTGGCTGCATATCTCAAATGTGCGATGTCACATAGAATATCTATAACGCATGTGTGAACACTTTATAGTTCATCCTCTTTAGAGCTGATATATGTCTGTATATAAATCATATACTTTGTATGTTACACGTAATTTAAATATGTATTTTGTAATTGTTGTATCTATATGGTATGATGATGTACTTAACGTACAAGTCAATAAAAGTATGTTCTGTTCTGATATCAATTACATGTCCAGAATACAGTTACAGCCCAAAAAATAACAAAAAACTGTACTAAAAAAAGGTTTTAATAAAAAGATATTTTTATATAATGCACCAGCCGAGCACATCCGGTTGATTTGGAATAAAGAATAAACCTCTAAATGGGGGCAATTTCTTGCATACCGCAGCAAGGTGGATATTTGTATGCGACTTAAAATTCAGTTTTTGAATTGAACGGAGGGGTTTAATTGACTTAGAGAGTATGCCAACCTGTACATTAATTGGCTTAGAGAGTATGTCATCCTGTACATTCTATGACACCTTAACACAACCAACACTGTATTTAATACAAACTTATATTTTCAGTACAATGTCGGATTTGTAATCGAGAAGTCGACACAGGGTGACTATATACTGACCACAAAGAAAACGAAAGTCGTTTATACAAATAGTGTAATGACTTTCAATCAAAAATTAACAAAATTATGATACATTAACGATACAGTTACTGTGATGCAGTCGTTATGATAAACTATTAGTCAACTTAAAAATTGTTTAATTACCACTGTTTTTGGAATACAGGAAATATTTCCGTCGTTGCTCCCAAATAATTTCCGTATTTCATAAAACACTCCTTATTAAATAATATTACCAGTGAAACACAATCAAAACTATATTCAATTTGATACCAAACACGACACATTTCAGTATACTTTAGCAAACTAATGAAGAATTATTTTAAGTTAAAGTGTACGATCCATAAAAAGGGATGAAACTGCTTTAACGTTAAATAATTATTTGTCTGTGATTGGTATAGGAAATACTGGGAATAGAAAAGCTATATCTACTCGTTTGCTCTACTGGGAAATATCTCCCAGTGGGAGTTATTTCCCAGTACGGAACATTGCTCGGCTTTTTCCGTCAGTGGCGGGAACGCCAACTGACGTTCCGACTGTTTTATGGACGTCGTCGTCAGATTCCGCCACTAGAGAATAACGATTACGGAAATTAACGAAGAGTTCCGGATCCACTTGTTTTTGTTTGTATGACGTAACGTCGTCTTGGCGTTCTCGTTCAAACTGGTGTTAAAAGGCATGAATCATTAGAAATATTAATAAAATATCTTATTGTATACTTTCATATTGTCCCGTTTAGTTTGCATTAAGCTAAGTGTGCAATATTCTACGATATTGCACACATTGAAATTGCACCGGAACTTTTTCTCGTGCTTGCTAAGAGTCGCGAAATAGAAATAAGGAACTACTTTCAAATAAAATAACGGAATCCTTCCTATAGTGTCAACAACAAAATACGTGTTTTTTTCAACCCTTTATGGCAGAAATTGATAAAATAATTGAAATGGTCACTCACGTACTGTTTTTAACGTTATCGAATGGTAAACAAACATTAGAAAATCGCTTGATGTTTTTAATGACGTCATCCGAAGTCGACGTCGTTTTCTTTCGCGCAAAATAATCATCCACACAAATTGAAACTGAATGACAAGATAGGAATTCAATCAAAAGCTATAAAAATAACACAAATACAATGAAAATTAATAGTCATACAATTAACATTGATCGAAAACAATATAAAAGTATACAATAAAAAGGTTACTGAATTTGTATTGAGAATCGTGCTCCGCACTCGTTCTTATATCGGGGCCATTTCTCCAGCTCGGGAAATATTTCCCGTATCTCAAAAACACTGGTCGTTAAACTCTATATATTTACATTATTAAAAAATATTATTATAATAGACCTAGTATGTTTAAATTCTTAAAATTACTGCAGACACGGGATAAGAATATTTTTATTAAGTTAGCTAAATATATTAGTACAGCTTTAGCTGTAAGGAATACAATCTAGATTAATTAAAAAATGTTTAGCTCTTCTGTATTTTCATTCTCATGTATCAGTTATTTAATATTAATATTGCTCATAGCAAATGTACTTTTATCACATAACGTCCCTTGTTAGCAGTGTCGATCACCCATTTAATATTCTATTGTATGACACACGTGTAATACAACCTGGAACGATATTGATTGGTTGAGTTAAACCTGTAACACTACGCAAGTTTATTAACTGAAACTATTTTATTTATTACAAATTCACCCAGATCTGAGCCATAAACTTATTATTTGTGACAGCTTATAAAAATAATGCACGTTATACAAAACATTGTTGTTGGTTTGTTAAAAAGTTGGCGTAAACTGCTATTTTGTAAAGAGGTAGTCTCGATCATCCAGACCTCTCGCGAGACTTCTCTCAAAGAAGTCCAAACGATGGTCTGGAGTAAAGCTTCTTTAAAAAATTTGACATCAAAACGAGGTGTGGACAAAAAAAAATCACCGGCCTCTGATTGGTCAACTTCAGTTTGTTATGGAAATCCGTGGGAATCACCCCCTACGTCACGACGGCGTCAAAAAATACGTGACGTTACGCGAAATGTTGTGCAATAAAATTACTCCAAACATAGTCAGCGGATCACGATTAATGCTAAAAATTAAATTTTAAACATCATTTTGTAAGATTATATTATGTTTTTAGAGAAACTACAATAAAACGAAGTGTATTGTATATTTAATAAGGACGTACACACATCCCATTGGAACTAATGTTTCGCGTAATTCAACGTGCACTTTGATGTTGCAATCAAAATGACGTCACGTCGCAGTCAGTTATGACGGTTGGCGCCGTCTATCGGTCACATTTTTTAAAGAACTGTGAGTGCAGACGCTCGCTAGCGCTCGCAGTCAGCTTAAGTGTGTCTGGATGATAGAGACTAGTAAAGAGGTAAAACTCTTTTATACGCAACGTTATGTGTGAGACGCGACGTTACGACGTCACATATTTTATGACGTTTAGGCGCTAAAGTGTGTCTGACGTCGGAGCGGTTCTATGTCCATCTGAATTAATTTTTACTAATTTGATTGCAATGTCATGTGATAAAAAGGATCTTGAACTCGTTCCCATTCCATATAAGATTTATGAAACTCGTTATGAATTATTTTTAATATTAACTCGCCAAAAGGCTCGTTAAAATTAAAATAATTTATAACTCGTTTCATAAATCTTATATGAAATGGGAACTCGTTTAAGATCCTCTATTTATCTAAAATCACTTGATTTTCATATGCATGAAAATTTATGTATGTATATATAACGATGTACGTATGTACAAGTTAAATAAAATATATGTTTGTTCTATTCTGTTCTGTTATAATATGTCACAAGTATATTTAAATAATGAAAATATAGCACTGTGATATTCGGTTAATCTATCTAGTACATATTACGTGACAATATGTTAACATATGGCGGCTTAGTTGATTTGCAAACTTCTTCGCTGGACAGGCTATATTACCATGGATATACAGGTACCCTGGATTTGCTTCTCCTGTTCTTCACAGCGTGCACGTCGCGGAGAGGGCACTAATGACACTCATGGTGTTTGTATAGGGGTCGCCTTGCCAGCCCTATACAACATTACTGGTGTGAAGCACTATATTCGCGTATAGTGATCAACACTGGTACTACTGAACTGGTTTGTCTCGGTTCAGTAGCCTGAGTGTCATTTGACACTCATCATCAGACGGAAGTATATGAACTTGGAAGTTGGAAGACAGAAGACCGCGGGCCGGAGCTGAGATCAACCCACACAGTAGCAGTAGCAGTAGAAGTAAAGTCGTTAGTAATAGTTAGGGATCGACGCCGAGGCCTACATTCGACCGTAGTCTGACAACCGAAGAGGGATTTATGAGAAATACAGCCGTCTGATGATGTTTGCAGCGCAGGGGCCATAATGTGATGGGTGTGGCCCAAAACACAAGGACCCCTGACCCTATACCAGTAGCGGATGCAGGACAGCACCACCTAGCGGATGTAGGAGCCACCACCACCAGCCACGCCAGACAACACTTCACCGCCGCAGCGACAACTACACAGAGCGAAAGCGATACAGCATCTACACACAGACAACAGAATCGACAACACAGCAGTATCACCAGATCAACCTACACACCCATCTAGAAAAGATCAGATTCTATTGTGCCCATCGCGGCAGGGATACCTTGTCGTGTTAGTTCGCGGACGGTCTATAAACCTTCGAACTACACACACACACACATACCCTGGATTTGAAACTCCCTATACGCCCCTTGTTAATTCCCGATTAATCCGCCGAATGGCCAATAAGATGGTTCCCTGATTATTCTGCGGTAAACAACAGGGTACCAGTCATTTTTGAGGCGATCGATGTTGATGCTGACCTACAAATGAATTATTAACATACTACTTCACGATCTATTTCAAATATCGAGGTAATTTATTTAAACTGCATGTATCGCTTTTAAATTATTGAACAAAATTATGGAATTCATACTATAACTTGGTGTTTAGCGGCGAAAATACGCTCGATAGCTGTGCTGATTTTCTTTTTCTACAGTTTATTTTTCATAAAAATGTATACACATTCTAACTGAAACTCCTGTTTTATTTAAGGCACGATATTCATAAAAAATATTTCTTTTTATTGCCATTATTGTGTAGATTTGAATGACGGCCTTGGATTTCTGTATAGCCTTTGTTTAGTTCTCAAATTACGCAGTTGAGTTTGGTTGAAATTGGTTGAAAATTCATAAATAAAATCGCCTTTATTTTTCATAAAAATTTATACATATTCTAAGTGAAACTCTGTTTTATTTATGGTTCGATATTCAAAATAATTATTTCTTTGTATTGCCATTATTGTGTAGATTTGAATGACGGCCTTGGATTTCTGTATAGCCTTTGTTTTGTTCTCAAATTACGCAGTTGAATTTGGCTGAAAATTCATAAATAAATCCGCCTTTATTTTTCATAAAAATGTATACACATTGTAAGTGAAACTCCTGTTTCATTTATGGTTCGATATTCAAAATAATTATTCCTTTGTATTGCCAATATTGTGTAGATTTGAATGACGGCCTTGGATTTCTGTATTGCCTTTGTTTTGTTCTCAAATTACGCAGTTGAATTTAGTTGAAAATTCATAAATAAAATCGCCTTTATTTTTCATAAAAATGTATACACATTCTAAGTGAAACTCCTGTTTTATTTATGGTTTGATATACAAAATAATTATTCCTTTGTATTGCCATTATTGTGTAGATTTGAATGACGGCCTCGGATTTCTGTATACAGCCATTGTTTTGCTGTTTAAGTTGGTTGAAAAATAGTATTACGATGCGATACCTGTGTATTCGGTATGACACGTTTGACTTTTGGGGTACTCGCGTGCAATAAAACAGAAATAGTATATCGATCACCAACATCCTATTATTTGGAACACAAAACAACCCTTTGAATTATATCTGTTACCGCCCTTCCAAGAGGACTATACGCCGAAATATCGCGCACGACCACCTTGTATATTCGGTATGACACCTCTGACTTAGGGGTGGAAGGGTGTAATAAAAACAAACGGAAAGCATTCCATCGATTATTACATCCTGTTTATTGGCACACATGGTGACAAAACTGAATTGTATGAAAAAAACAAAATGCCGACACAGACACGTCGACCGCACTGTATATTCGGTATCGAACGGTGTTAATTAGAAGGCGCCAGACGTGCAATATGGAACAATAGACCACTAAATCCATCATAGTTTAATTAAACAAGACAACTGAAGCCAAAATCAAGTCGAATTACCTAATGAGCCAGCTAACTTATGTACTTACATGTATCATTATGCATGTGCAGAGTCACATGATCATTGTCGCAATTAAAATTATTAAAGTTAAAACAGAAGTCACTTTATAGAATGAAGATTAATCTCTCAGCTTGTATTTGAATTAGCCAGCTAGTTTAAATACTGTTCCCAAAAGAAATAATACAGCAACGATATATATATATATATATATTTACTTTGTCGAGTTACGTCACTGTCGCAGTTTCACATACGGTCAAACGAACGTAATTGTTCTTATTTAGTTCGTTTTTAGTAAAGCTTAAACAGACATCACTGTATAGAATAAAGAATTATCTTTCAGCTCGTATTTGAATTAGCCAGCTAGCTTAAATATTTTTCCAAAAAATAAACAAATCAGCACTAATAAGTATATATATATTTTTTAAATTTGCCGAGTCACGTCACTGTCGCAGTTTCACATACGGTCAAACGAATGTAATTATCTTATTAAGTTCGTTTTTAGTAAAGCTAAAACAGACATCATTGTATAGAATAAATAATTATTCTTCAGCTCGTATTGGAATTAGCCAGCTAGCTTAAATACTTTTCCCAAAATAAACAAATCAGCATCGATATGTATATATATATATATTTTTAATTTGCCGAGTCACGTCACTGTAGCAGTTTCACATACGGTCAAACGAACTTAACTTTTGTTATTTAGTTCGTTTTTAGTAAAGCTAAAACCAACATCACTGTATAGAATGAAGAATTATCTTTCAACTCGTCTTTGAAATAGCCGGCTATCGTAAATATTTTTCCCAAAACAAATAGTTTAACAACCATATGTATACAAGGTTTTCTTACATTTGATAAATTCGTAAGACGGTGCGTAACTTAGCGCAATGCGCATGCGCGAAAATACCTTACCTGTACGCGCAAGTATTCATGGGTAAATTATTATTCGGCGGATAAATTGGATTTACGACATGTTTCAAATCCAGTGTATGTAGATCTATGATATTACTTTAACCTGTCTAAATCTATTTTTAGTTTCTGTCGATTTATTTGTTGACAATAAATACAAAAAGCAAACTGCTTAAGTTCCTCGTGATTTCAAATACAAGTATACTTTAATAGCGCTTCGACATGGCGGAGTGTGTGTGTGTGTAATTCTAAGGATTATAGTCCCTCCGCCTATATGGACACCAGAGAATCCCGGTACGCCAAGGCATAATGTGTGGACTGGCGGACATCTTAAGCCGCCTTTACATAGATTCAGTAGAGTGGACTTTTAAAACATTCGCTCGATACAAAGCTTAATATCACGTGCCTATACGTTCCGGGGGCTAAAATCGAACACCTTTGGAAATGGCATTGTCAGTGATGTTTATTTGAAAACACCGTCAGATCAGTAAGTAGGACGTGACTGGGTAAGATCAGTAAGTAGGACGTGACTGGGTAACTGTACAATTTTAACCTTTTTTCTATGAAACCAGTATGCGCTCTTAAAGCTACATCGTCTGTACTTTAAATGGTACTAAATCGTAAATATGAATGAGTCACGGGCGAAGTAGTTTCAATTCGACACAGATTCAAAAGGGTGGTATATAAGCCATAATTCGATGCCTAAAATATCACATCAGCTCTTGATGAGCAGTATTCCCCATACATATGCAGCAGCAGCAGTAGTACAACATTTGCGTGCGTACCACCACGTGCAAACAAGGACCTCGGAAAGTCATATACCTTTAGAATAGGGATGGTACACCATAAGGCGTGTTATAACAGATGACCCATCTGTTCCTTTATAATTTCGGCATGTTATCAAAGTATTTGCGAATTATGTTTTGCACTTTACTTGCAGAAAGCATAGACTTCCCTTTAGTGTACTATGGTGTAAATGCAGGGGAGTTAGTTGTAGCATGTATACCAGATTCAGAATGTAAACATGCGTCGACATTCGGCAGATGAAAACATAGTATTCTGTTAAAGATGTTAATATCATGAGTGTCTCTTACAATAGATTTGAGACGTATACTAATTATCAGGCTGAGTTTTCTTTAAAATTACGTTTACTTCTGAATTGCATTTTTCTCAACCCAAAACCGAAATATCACTTCTCTTGGTTCTGATAATTCTAAAATATCACATCAGTGTACCTATACATATACCTTCAGCATGTCCTATTGGTTAAAATGCGGCTTCACTAGAATTTTTAGAACTACACTCTAAAATATCGCATTTTTATCTAGCCTTCGCACAGGTAACCTTCAATAAATATATAGCTTCTGATTATATATCATAAGAAATAGTTGCCGGGAATGGGATTTGAACCTGGGAAGTTGCGTTTTTGTTTGTTCTTTAATACATTAAGGTGGTATAACCATATATATTGGTATGTTGTAGCATTTCTAACACTAAATATGCATTACGCAATAACTAGCCCACACACGCGCACACATTTATCAACAAATCGAGATAAAGTTGTTTTGAGACGGAATCGTAGTTAATTTGGGAAAAGATAGTATTACATCAAGCAAGCTTAATGTACATGTGCGACATGGTGGACTTTACTGATACGTCTTTAGGTGCGTTAAAATTTGTTATTTTGCATACTAATAAATGGTACCACAGACATATTAAGGTCCGTGATGGTATTAAATACACCCTGTCCTCAAGACGTCCCTACAGTTTAGTGGTTAAAACGCCTAACTGTAAATTAGAAGGTTGTGTATTCGAGTCCCGATAACAGGGTTTCGTTATAAACAGTGATAATCCATGCATCGCACACCTTTTCCTGCAAATTATAGGCAACCTGGGTACAGAAACGATGTGCACTACTCGATGTCTATAAGTAAACGATGTCCTGCGTACATGGATGCGTTTATTTAGCCTCGTTGTATTGCATTCGGCATTTTAGCGAACAGACTTCATTTTAAAGTCTCATTCGAAACACTGGTAAGGTTGGAATTACTTTTTTAAATATATGTCAATAATAAACCCAATTTCGATCCTGGCTGGGACTGAACGCCTGGGTTACTAAACCGCGATGCTAACCATCACACCATGGTGCTACCTTATGCTGTCCTGTGTTACATTTGACCGCTTAAATACCCGATTTCGCCATGAGCAACTAACTGAACATGAACCTGCAAATAAAGACACGCCTGCAAGGAGGAATGCGATTTAAATCTAGTATATGCAGCTTTAAAACTCCAGCTTTAAAACTCCAGTTGAACTCCATTTAATCACTTATGCCAATACAAGAATTAAATCCGGCTAGCGAAGCGTAACCGCCTTTGTAGTGTGCGCACTATACATTTATTTGTCATATCTTAAATTGTTGTTCGTAACTGCTCCGTCTTTATCATTGGAATTCTTAAGATGGGAAAAAGGTACGTTCACTTTTTTTTAATATTCTTTGAACTCCATAATAATTTATGAACAATGTTTGTGTTCAACAATAAACAGAGGAATATAATATAAACAAGAATACTGAATATAATTGAATATGTGTTCCCGTGTTTACCTTGTGTTATTTTCTAAACACCGGGGCAAAATAAGTATTTTACATTACATGGTCCCGCCTTGATTCCATTAAGCGATGGTAAAGCTTATATAAGCAATTTATTACCATTTTATAACAGATATTTCGACAATAAAACACATTTGAAAACATTTGTTACTGAACAAATGCGGTAACATGTTTGAAATTACATATTAAATGTTTTAATTTTACAATATGCAATCTTTTTAAGTGTTTTATTTTATTTCATACCCCAGCCAACCCCGTTTTCGCTTCTTGGAGAAGGGGTTGGATGGGGTATGGAAGTTAATACTCCGACCACGTAATGTTTGATAATTATATTACCATTGCCAATTACTTTTACATCACTTTGAATGATAGTCATGGGTGGTTAAGCTATGATAGATAGATAGATATTTTTATTATTTAAACTTTTACAGTTTCTCATCATTACATACATAATTTGTAACACATTATTATTATTATTTTATAAATATTTGTTCGATCACCTCTTTTGTGACCTGTTAATTCTCCCCGTAAATAGGTGTGTGATGGGTCGAGGAGGACCATCCCACCTTACACCTTATACATATAATGATATATCTTAATAATTTCATGAAGATTCATATGAGCACAAAGTACAAGCATATTATCATTATTCAGCTGAACTGGACTATGTAAACACTTTTTATTCAGACATTATTACCTTTTATCAAATTATTTGGTGAATATTTCATACAATGAAGTACATATTACAAAATCTCATTTCATAATAAGCATATTTTAGGAAGGTTCGAAAATGTCTTTGTATTTTTGTCAGTTTTGATAGAAAGGTTCTAGATTGTTGTTCATAATGGCTATTTCTTTAAGTGTTTTACTCGTATAACAGTACACAAGTATTTTTTTTGAAGGCTGCTATAGATAGTGGTGTAGTAGTTAGACGTTTAGAAGAAAATATATAGTACTTGATTTCAAGTATTACACTGAGATCAGCTGTAGACATATCATTTCCCTTGTTAAAAATAAATAACTCCTGAGTGAATGGAATTAAAACACTTTTAGTATATAACCAATTATTTACTTGATGTAAAAAGGACAAGACCATAACAAATGGACCAATGTTTCTTCCTGGTGACAGGTGTGGCATAGATGGCTGTCTATTATGTCCATGTATATTATATTTTTGCTACCTGCCATGGATTTAATTGATGCTATAATTCCATTGTAAGTCGAGAAATTTGTTTTAAGTTTATATATGGTGCTAAATTCATCCAAGGAATACAAATGTCCATCAGTGTTAAAAGATCATTTATAAGATAAATTCCCTTGTCATACCATTTCTTCATAAAGAAGGTTTTACCTTCTATAACCTTTTTCCCGTTATTTGGCGGGTTAGTTTCTTTAAACAAGTTGTACGGTGTTTGTTGTTCTGTTTGTTTGTTCGTGTGTTTGTATAGTGTTTTACGTCATTTTCAACACATGTAAGGTTATATATGACGGTCGAGTTTTTGTGGTGGAGGCAGACCACCAATTTTTCCTGGGTAGAACCAGTGCAGTACACCTCCCGCCATCCGTAAGAATCGACACTTTCTCACTTACAAGTCGAGCTCCCAGTGGGATTCGAACCCGCAGCGGAGAGAGGCGAATGTTTACAACGCAACGTCGTTATTCGGCAACGCTGCTTTTTTCTGAATCGAGTTCCACATATATGTGACCGTAACTTGTACAATTGCACCAATACTGAATAAGTAGGTGTCGGAATAAAGCTCTGTTTAAACCAAACCGTTGTGATAACATTGCCGATTATTGATTCAGGCTGTTCTCCAACATTACCTACCTCTGTTTGGATTCCGGTTTTGTAAAACTTCAAATATTGACATTTCATAATAAAAGTTTGGCGAGCCAGTTTCTCACACAGGTGATTTACCTAGATCTACTTCATGACATTACATTAAAATGATTGCCATTTATTTATGGGCGTAGATAAGGGAATGGGGTTTGGTGTTTAACATCATTTTCAGCACATTTTTAGGCTTTGGTATGACCACAGACCTAATAACAAATATATTGTACACTACAAAAATTATCTATATTTCACGTGGCACAGTGCGACAATTTCACAAAATATTTCCCAACTTTAAACACACATATCATGAAGAATTTTATAGATACAAGTTTCCTTCATGCCAAATCCCATCATCTTTCCAATGATAATATTTTGCTTTCTCTTACATACAGAGCAAAAAAGGAGTTTGACGGAAACTTGGACTATGTCAAAACCTTGATTTTTAAGAGAAAAGCGAAAAATTATGAAATTGTTAACTTTAAATATCTTTTTATACAATTTCTTATTTTGAAAATAAAGTTAAATTAGTATAATCCCATTTGGCTATTCACTATGAATCTTTTGAATGTATTCTCATCAAAATCAGTTAATAATTGAGAGAGAAAATCGAGTGCCACGTGATATTTTGATTACTTCATTGGTTAAGATGGGAAGTTTCCTATCTGTTTATTAATATGTCTGCGGTATGACGGTCGGTTTTTAGTGGTGGATGTCAGCCACTTATTTCTGGGTAGAACCAGTTCTGTATACCTCCCGCCATCCGTAAGATGGGCGACAACAGTTTAGAAGATAGCGAATGGAGATATATATATGTGGTGAAGCGGTGTATACAAATATATGTTTTCTAACATTGTATTGCGTTTATAAATAAATGCCTCTGTGGTCTGTTTGAATGTGATATAAAGAAACTTGATCACATTTTGCCACTTCTGAAATTATACAACAATAGTTATATAATGTTTTCCCCTATACAAAGGATTTTAGCCGACAATGGAATATCCGAATATCGGCCTTAACTTGTGATAACATCGTTTTAATCCCGGTCTACTGCACAGGAATTGTTATAAACCTGAAATATCTTTTTCTAAACCTATTTGATATCGCATTTTTCTTTTAGGCCATATATAGCTATATTGCACGAATTCAGTCCAGCTTAACGCACAATATATTGCATATACTAGTCTTTTTATACACCCATAGTGACGCATTATGTCGTGACGTCGTTCTTCTGCCAGTCTGTCCGTCGTCCGTCTGTCCGTTAACGTTTACCTGACAACTGATCGTGGCTAATAACTTTCAAAGTTTAAGGTATACAACAATGACATTTTGTAAACATTTTCAATATGATCCAATGAATACATCTGATAAAGGCACATAACTCTCTGTTTATTTTTTTAAAAATTATTCCTCTTTGAAAAAAGATTTAATCTGGAACTTAACCTTGTATTTTGCAAGCGATTGTGGCTAATAACTTTCAAAGTATTAGGTGTACAACAATGAAACTTTTCACACATCTTCAACATGATACAAGAATACATCTTATAAAGGATTAACAAATTTCAACCTGAAACTGAACCTCGCCAACGACTGGCGTACATGTCCCGCTAGGCTATGCTCTTGTTATACATGCGGGTAAAGTATAGGTCAAACCATAGAGCGCAGGAGGTAATTATTCGCACCTATGGTCTAAAAGTGGTCATTCAACGATTCTAGAACAAACTAAACATATTTTCTTTTCAGTTTATGTTGACAGATCACTGTCAAGTAAACTGTACTTGTTCAGACGAATTTTATTGACATGTTAAAGGCGGAATGTGACTCTAAATAAAGCCACTAGTATGTTTTTGGACGTTGAACATATTCTACAATTGCTGCGCACCTATGTATATTACAATTTTTTATATTTTTTATTTAAATTTTATTGATAAGAAGCTCTTCTATACTAGTTGAACATTTTGAAATACATTTATTTTATTTTTTTCAAACTGCATTTTGGCCTTTTCAATCATCTGATTTGGTCAGAGGTCCAAGTTTGAATGAAAATCACATTATTAAATTACAATTGTAAACTTGTACATTCTTTTAATTTGTTTTCCCCTACAAACTCTATCTTACTAAAACCATTAAAATAAAAACATTATGTGTAGTTGATTTGGGATAAAAACATGGGTGCGCAGGATAGAAGATGCGCAACTTTAGCCCAACACTATGATGTCAAATAATAGCGGTAATATAGATAAACAAATCGAACAGGAAAAGCAGCATTCAAGGACGACAGTCAACCACAAACACACACAGAAACAAAGAACACATTTAAAGATGATTAAAAGGCCAAATAAAACATCACAAACACAAAAGGATTGACAATAGGGCTACCGCCGTGGAACTGTCAGTGGCAAAAAAGGCCGCAGGGGGATTAAACAAGGTTCTAGTGTGCACCAAACCTCACGCTTACCCTACTGCCATCCCAATAAACGGGACAGTGTAAATAAAAAAATCCCCGCCATAAACTATTCTCTAACCAACAAGGCAGCATTAATTGGCAATATAAGTAAAACACAAAGATGCTGGTGTATATATAAATACAAAAACACAATAGCCCAGAAAGCCACAAAGAAGGTACTTAATTACTTGGCAGAAACCAGAGCAACACGAGAATAAACCATTGAGGGCACAATAAGACAAGACTGCAGACAAACATCAAAATTGATAAAATGACCTTTTCAAATGTACATAGAACACGAGAAGATAGCACTAAAACTATACAGCCGACCCACTGGGTCTAAGAGTCACAATGCAATAACTAACGAGCATGTAACAGTCGTGCGAACAAAAATCATGAAAACTGCGTCCAGAACGTAACGTCTGCAATAGGAGTGCATCTTCTTTGGATTCTTATCGATAGTCTATATAGAGGTCACGCTCTTAATTATAGAGAACGTTGGTTGTTACATCTTCTTAAATAATTGATACACGCTTTTGAAAATCTGAGGGAACCGATCGGTTGACAAGTTGGGTGAACATTATTTCCTGTGATGCAATGGGTGTGCTACACCTATAGCCTCTTTCCGACTTAGTGTTTACTACAGGTTTATCGATAGTCTCTATAGAGGTCACGCTCTTAATTATGACTTAGTATTTACTACATGTTTATCGATAGTCTATACAGGTCACGCTCTTAATTATGACTTAGTATTTACTACATGTTTATCGATAGTCTATACAGGTCACGCTCTTAATTATGACATAGTGATTACTACAGGTATATCGATAGTCTATACAGGTCACGCTCTAAATTATGACTTAGTATTTACTACAGGTTTATCGATAGTCTATACAGGTCACGCTCTTAATTAAGAAGAATGTCGGTTGTTACATCTTCTTGAATAACTGGTACACGCTTTTGAAAATCTGAGGAAACCGATCGGTTGAAAAGCTGGGTAAACATTAATTCCGTATTGAGTATAGGTTATCGTTTAGGTTTTTATGGAATTTAATGTAAGCGACGAGCAGAGCTAAGTTTCATGAAATTCAAAAATAAACAACAACCAGCTTATTGCCAATTATCGGTCTAGGCTTAAATACACTAAAGAGTTCTCCATTGCCTTCCATTGTTATCTGACCATTGTTATCTGACCATTGTTATCTGACCATTGTTATCTGACCATGTTATCTGACCATTGTTATCTGACCATTGTTATCTGACCATTGTTATCTGACCATGTTATCTGACCATTGTTATCTGACCATTGTTATCTGACCATGTTATCTGACCATTGTTATCTGACCATTGTTATCTGACCATGTTATCTGACCATGTTATCTGACCATTGTTATCTGACCATTGTTATCTGACCATTGTTATCTGACCCATTGTTATCTGACCATTGTTATCTGACCATATAGAAAACATGTAGAAAACACAAACCTGATATTGATACTAGGAAACTTACTGATTCATGAAGACAAACATGTCTGTTATTAAAAATCAACAAGAAAAAGGGTTGGATAGTTACTCATCAGAAAGTATTTTTTAGCAAGTTTACAAACACTGGAACAAAAGTCAATATTTGCTCAGCCCCTCACTCATTCATACCCAGTCTAGTGTCACTTTTGAATTTCACATAACTAAAACTGTTAAAATTATGATGAGATGCATTCAAGAAATTGAAAGAATACATATAAAATTTTGTAAAAAAATATTAAATGTTAAAGTAAGTACTTGTACAGCTGTTGTTTACGGTGAACTGGGACGTTATCCTTTGTATATTTCACGATATGTTAAAAAATTGTTAAGTATTGGTTTTAAGTTGTTAAATACTGATAATATTATATTGAAATATGTTTATAATATGGCCTATGACGGCTGTGTTAATGACAAAAAGAACTGGTATTCTAACGTTAAAACGGAGAGAATGGAGAGTACTGTAACTAATGTTGTAATAACTTGTAGTTCAATCCATTTGCATATGTTTGTATGAATATTGTGATGTTGAATTGATGTATTGTAACATATCTGCAATAAAATAGTATTAAACTTAATGTTAAAACGCTACTGTATGAATATGGTTTCAAATGGGTTTGAGACAACCCTAATGCGGTTGTTTGTAAGTCATTTGTTTTAGTATTCAAACAAAGAAAAATCGATTGTTTTTTTTCAAAAGTGGTATGCTGATAAACAAAATGCTGGTGTCTTACATTGTATAACAATGTCAAAAATCATTTTCATTATGAAATATATTTAGATGTATTGCCATGTGATTTAGGAAGTTTAGTAAGTAGAATAAGGTTATCGTCACATTCTCTAAGAATTCAAGCAGGTCGGTATGGTATCAATAGGATTGAAAGAAATGAACGCTTTTGTCAATATTGTAATACTCAAGATATTGAAGATGAGTTTCATTTCATTCTAAAATGTCCATGTTACTCCAATATAAGGAGGAAATACATAGCACAATATTATCATAGTAGACCAAGTATGTTTAAATTTATCGAATTATTGCAAACTGAAAACAAAATGATTCTTTTTAAATTGACTGCATATCTCAAATGTGCGATGTCACATAGAATATCTATAACGCATGTTTGAACACTTTATAGTTCATCCTCTATATATATGTCTGTATATTAATCATATACTTTGTATGTTACACGTAATTTAAACATGTATTTTGTAATTGTTGTATCTATATGTTATGATGATGTACTTAACGTACAAGTCAATAAAAGTATGTTCTGTTCTGATATCAATTACATGTCCAGAATACAGTTACAGCCCAAAAAATAACAAAAATCTGTACTAAAAAAAGGTTTTAATAAAAAAGATTGACTCTCTTTTATATAATGCACCAGCCGAGCACATCCGGTTGATTTGGAATAAAGAATAAACCTCTAAATGAGGGCAATTTCTTGCATACCGCAGCAAGGTGGATATTTGTATGCGACTTAAAATTCAGTTTTTGAATTGAACGGAGGGGTTTAATTGGCTTAGAGAGTATGCCAACCTGTACATTAATTGGCTTAGAGAGTATGCCATCCTGTACATTAATTGGCTTAGAGAGTATGCCATCCTGTACATTAATTGGCTTAGAGAGTATGCCATCCTGTACATTAATTGGCTTAGAGAGTATGCCATCCTGTACATTAATTGGCTTAGAGAGTATGCCATCCTGTACATTAATTGGCTTAGAGAGTATGCCATCCTGTACATTAATTGGCTTAGAGAGTATGCCAACATGTACATTCTATGACAGCATAACACAACCAACACTGTATTTAATACAAACTTATATTTTCAGTACAATGTCGGATTTGTAATCGAGAAGTCGACACAGGGTGACTATATACTGACCACAAAGAAAACGAAAGTCGTTTATACAAATAATCTAATGACTATCTTTTCAATCAAAAATTAACAAAATTATGATATATTAACGATACAGTTACTGTGATGCAGTCGCTATGATAAACTAACTGTGTTATTGTAACCATTCAATATGATGCATTCGTTGTGATAAAGTCACTGTGATAAAGTCGCTATGATACAGTCGCTATGATACAGTCACTACATGTATGATGCAGTCACAATGGTATATTCACTATGATACATTCTCTATGATACAGTCGCTATGAAACAGTCACAATGATACAGTCGCTATGATACAATCGCTACGAGACATTCTCTATGATACATTCGTTATGAAACAGTCACAATGATACAGTCGCTATGATACAATCGCTATGAGACAGTCACAATGATACACTCGCTATGATACAGTCGATATGATACAGTCACTATGATACAGTCACTATGATATAATATGTTCACTATGATACGATACAGTCACTATGATACAGTCGCTATGATATGATACAGTCGCTATGATACAGTCGCTATGATACAGCCGCTATGATAGTGTCAAAATGATACAGTCGCTATGATACAGTCACTATGATACAGTCACTATGATACAGTCGCTATGATACAGTCGATATGATACAGTCACTATGACACAGTCACTATGATACAGTCGCTATGATACAGTCACAATGATACAATCGCTATGCTACAGTCTATATGATACAATCACTATGATACATTCACAATAATATGATACATTCACTATGATACGATACAGTTACTATGATACAGTCGCTATGATATGATACAGTCGCTATGATACAGTCGCTATGATACAGCCGCTATGATAGTGTCATAATGATACAGTCACTATGATACAGTCGCTATGATACAGTCGATCTGGTACAGTCACTATGACACAGTCACTATGATACAGTCGCTATGATACATTTACAATGATACAATCGCTATGATACAGTCGATATGATACAATCACTATGATACATTCACTATGATACGATACAGTCACTACCATACAGTAGCCATGATATGATACAGTCAATATGATACAGTCGCTATGATACAGTCGCTGTGATATAGTCGATATAATACAATCACTATGATACAGTCACTATGATATGATACGTTCACTATGATACGATACAGGCACTATGATACAGTAGCCATGATATGCTACAGTCAATATGATACAGTCGCTATGATACAGTTACTACGATACAGTACCCATGATATGATACAGTCACAATGATACAGTCGCTATGATACAGTCGATATGATACAAGCATTATGATACAGTCACTGTGATATGATACGTTCACAATGATAGATACGTTCACTATGATAATGACTATACAGTCACTACGATAAAGTATCTATGATATAATACAGTCACTATGATACAGTCACAACGATATGATACCTTCGCTATGATACGATACAGTCACTATGATACAGTAGCCAATCTATGATACAGTCAATATGATACAGTCGCTATGATACTGTCGTCGTGATATAGTCGCTGTGATACAGTCGCTGTGATACAGTAACTGTTTTACATTTTGTATAGTGCATTCATTTTTCTTTCAGAGAATCCATTCTTTGGATACTGGTCGTATCCTTGTGCTGCACGTTATGCACGTGCTACAAGCACTTTCAATTGGCGATTCCAAATGGAGAAATGGTGCCACACCCATGCAAGGCAGACTTCATTTGGAGAGGAGTTGGCCACGAGAATCATCTTGGTGGAGGTCCGAGGAATGTATTTGGGACCGATTTCGATAACAGCAATTATGTAATCTGAGTTTCTTGTTTGTTTGTATGATTTGTTATATACTAAAGGAAAAGGGAATATCCGCTATACGAATATACTGTAGCTGCGAGAATCATAGCTCTTATGGTGGGTACCTACCATGCTGAAGATGTCAAGCAATGCCTGCATAAACAACCGCCGTATCTCAAAAGACACAACTTTAAATACCACACGTGCATGCATAAAACTCAGCAAAGAAAAGAATATCTCGTTTTTCTAGGCAATCTGTGTACGACTCCATGTTTCGGCAGACATATATTTCTTGAATGTTTATCTTTTGAAATTTCGCGCGCGGTCTCGTTCCGTATTCGGACTTAAACCCGCCCACAACCTAAACAATTGAACAACGTTAATCGGAAGTTGTCAGGTATGTGAGTAGGGCGGGGATACGTTTCCAAATATTGAAGGAGACGTCACACGAGAACGAGATTATTTCGAACGTAAAAAAAAATAAAATGGCGAAATTTAACAGAAGCCTTCGAACACCTATGTCAGCGTGTCTTTCCTCTCTTTGGTGAGTTTTCTGCAGGTAGTTGTGGTATTTAAGGTTTCTTTCATTGAGATACGGCGGTTCATTATGCAGGCATTGAGTGATGCCTTCAGAAACCTCGCCCGAAAAGTGCGTAATGGGGTCGGTACGGGTTCCGACCTATTAGGCTATTACTATTTAGGAATCATGGCTCTATGGTAGATATATATACTACCATAAGAGCCTAGTTCAGCATTTGAACGTTGTTACAGTTTGACATCTCCGACTGACTATTGTTCAGCATTTGAACGTTGTTACAGTTGACATCTCCGACTGACTGTAGTGTTAAAAAAGGCACGAACGATAATTCTATGTCACGTGACGGTACTAGTATTGAGGAAAGCACGGACGATAACTCTACGTCACGTGACGGGACTACATAAGAGCCATGATTCTCACGTCTAAGTACTAGTATACTGCCATAAATGGTACCCGGCTACATTAGACATTCCCTTTCGGGAAAATACTAAAACAACACATAACACACCAACTGTTTTCCCTTTAAAGTTTCATTATTGATAGTATGTGTTTGGCTAAAGCAGGTGAGCAAACTTAGGATGTAAACGTTTGCATTCTCTTTACATTAAATACAGTACTGAAATGGCTAAAATTTTCAAAGCGTAAATTTTACATTGATGCATTTCGTGTTAAAAAGAGTAATGTGATTAATTACTTTACAACAGCACAGTTTTGTATTTTCTCTAACTGGCTTCAAACTTGTTTTTTACGAAACATCTTGGTATTTCTCTGGATTATTACTTGGAATTGGGTGTGCACTATATAAATTATATATCAAAAATTCCCGAGTTAGGTTTCTTTTTCGTTTTAGCATGGATTTATCCATGGTTTTAGTATATTATTTTCTGCTTAAATGTGTATTCTCTTTTGAATGACCATTTCGTTAAAGAAACTAAATTACACTACAAACCCGTTTATCAAAACTCTATCCAGGTGCTCAGGTCATATAATTATGTATATGTGCCGATTAAAGTATCTATTCCGAATAGGAATCTATTCAAAAATAATGGTAGGGCACGGTTCCCGGATTCCTATGTATCCTTCCCCTCTCTCTGGGGCGGCTCTGTGTTGATAGCCGTTAAACATTCACGCATTGAAGTTAGCCTCTCGATTTATTTATCCAGTGTCATCAGCTTCCATATATTTAAATAACATTCAGCCCCCACCCCTCAATCATATTCTAGGTTTAAATATATTATTAGTGCAATATATGCAACAGTTTTATAACATGCAACTATGATTTGTTTACCCGCCCCCATCCCCCTCCTTCCCATCCCCCACCCCATCCCCATCATATTCTAGGTTTAAATATATTATTAGTGCAATATACGCAACAGTTTTATAATATGCAACAACAATTTCCTTTAAACTCTTCTTTTAATTACTATTAATGATTGGACACACGAAAGTTATGTACCAAACGCAACGAGACATCGTGAGTTTTAAAACAATCAAAATTGCAGTATGTCCCTTTAAAGGCATTACCGTTCAATGGACACCTACATTGTGTGTCCAGGACGGTATCATAATGTAGTTTTCTCACACTGCACACATTACATTTGTTTGAATGGTGTTTAAAGTCATTTTAGCACATGTTAGGCCATATATAACGGTCGATATTTTGTGTGTGGTAGCGGCAGGCAGATCGCTTCATTTTTCCGAGATAGAACCAGTACTGTATCTCTCCCTCCATCCATAAGATTCGACACTTTCTCAAGTTGAGGTTCCAGTGGGATTCGAACCCACAGCCGTGAGAGTCGAGAGGTTTAAACGCAGCGTCTTTACTATCTCGGCCATGGATGCGCTCACACCTTACAGAATGACGTTGTCACACATTAGAGAATCATGTTATCACACTCTCTGTTGTTCTGACATTACGAATTGACATTGTATATCTGTTTCCAGAAATGGACCGCTGAGCTGTGCAGAAAAGATTCGGACGGTGATGGAAAAACGAACGGTGCAGAATTAGGTGACCCGGACTGCACCTGGGCACCGGGAATGGCACCGAAGTTTACAACGGGTCTGTCGCATCCAGGTTGGTCTTTGTTGTGAAACTAGTTTTCTACTTATTAGAATGACGAGTCCCGTTAGGTGGCGGGTGTGTGAACGGCGTCAATTTTTGGTTAAGAAGCTTTCTCGAGTTTCTGCAATATTATTCAACGGATTGATTTAATATTTGCAAATTTGTTGTTAGCTATCCAACAACACCAACATTTCCATGATATAGACTTCTGTTTAAGGTTACACTTTATTGAAAAGGTCAAATGTTGGTTGAGTTTGTTCGAGTTTCTGCGACACATCAACATTTAAACATTGTACAACAGAATAATTCTGATATTAGCAAAATTGCTATATTTGACCATTAACTACCCTACAATACCAACGTTTTGTGACAGTGACCTTTAGTTCAAGGTCGCGCTAAATCGAAAATGTCAACTTTTGGTTACGAAGTATGTCTGAGTTTATCCAACACATAACTTGAATACTATTCAATAGATTGCTTTGATATGAGCACAGTTGTTACATGTCATCATTAGATATATAATACCAATGTAATGTTCCCATTTTCATTGACCTACAGTTCATATATATCAGTTGACTTATATATGTGTACATTTATGTGATTCCCATATGATACTTATGTGATTCTCATATAAAATATTTTATATAATAACCATGTACTGCTCCTTTTATTTTAGTATCATATAACAGGTATCATATGAGAATCATATAAGACTCATATGATATTCATATGTTCCACATTGGTCGTTTACATGCAGGTATCATAATTAATTTAATAAATACATACGCTGAGAACTTAGCCTGAAACAAACACTAAGTAAAAATAATCGAGTTATGCCGAATTAATGTGAGGACTACCCTTACCAAAGGTTGACACGAGTTCATGGACATAACACAATTCTGATATTTTTTTTTAATTCTGCATAGGAATTTGTGACCCATTCGACAGTTCGAGATGCAATGGGAAGGCAGACTTTGTTCAATGTGAGAACTTGGAATTCGAATGTGCAGCTGTAGACGAGCCGGGTAAGTAACATTTCCGGTTTGTTGAACTTCTTTGACATCAAGCTCTTCGGCGAGAACACTGCGTATTAACGTACACCGGATATTGCGAGTACCGAATCGATAGAAAATGTCAAATTGAACATACCGAGGGTAAGAAACCTTTTTTTTTCATGAACACGGATTTAATTTTCATCATTTTTCTACGAGTTAATAAGAACCCGACACTATCATATACGTTTACTGATACGCCGAATACATTTTATGATGTTATAACGTGTAAAGAAAAAAGGATAACCACCGCCCTAATCACAAACAAAAGTTAGCATCGTCTGCTTTTCAGGTAATGTTTCTCCCTTTTTATTAAACTGTATTGTCAGTATTTAACCTTTAATATAATGAATATATTTTGTAACCCTGCATGATGTTTTCTGATGCCGTTGTACAAACATATCTTACTTTGTGTTATATCGATGTAAATATGCCATTTTTGCGTGTACCGCATCCTGCAGGAGTTGTATTTGGGACTGCAACTTGTTCCGAACAGTACTGCGACTTCGGAAGTCATTTTCGTTCTTTTTCTCATAAAACGGTTACTTTACTGAGACGGAAAATAATGACGGTCAATAACGTATTATAATTACAATCAAAGATTAATTAATGGTTTAAATGTTATCGACGTGTCCAAGTTATACCATCTAACTACATCAAGAAACAATAAAAACGCAATGTTATCTAGTGGAAATTTCTCATCACAAGTTTATTGAATGATATGAAATCATCTAATTTTCCACAGTCAGTTAGTTAAGGCTTGCATAACATCAGGTAAGAGAATAACAAGGTATAGCAACACATTATCTCCCAGTGTCAAATCAACCCCAGTGACGTAAGGCTCCTCATTTTTTCACTGTCAAATACACCAAATACCTCAGTACATACTTCAGTATGTTCTACTTCTGGGATGTTTCCCGAATAACTTTTTTAACGGACTCTATTTTGGAAACGTATTTCTTTTTGTTACATGGATCCTGTTAGAATTGTCATCTATTGTGATTCCTTACACAAATCGGGATTACCTTAGAACTGATAGTTTTGAGCTGTTTGCCTTTAACATGCCTCAGTTTTATTTCTTCATTTGTGTGATTCTCGATAAGATGTAAGATTACATCCTTGAACCTATCGTGACCTTGGGAACAGTAAAAGCATTTGAACATCGTGCTGAATCTACAAAATAAAAACAAAACAAAATGGCGTTATATAGTGTAACACATACAGTGGTAAAACCCCCATCTATACATCTATACATAAATGTATGCCATATCACTAGCCCTTTAAGCAAGCCACACTCGTTGGTCAACAATTATAACTCGGATTCGATTCGTCAACCAAGAATTCCCATTCAGACCCGTAGTTTTGCATTTTTCTCCCACTATAATGACTTCGTTTGCGATAAAAATATAAATCGCTAACAAATGAATATAATTATTTATGTATAATATATACAAAGTAGGTCATGTTGGACCATCCTGATATTGAAAAAAGGACAACTAAGATAATTTAACAAATCTGAGCAGAAAAACCTTCAAAAACATATCTTGTTAAACTAAATGTTGGAGGAGTTGGACACCCTGGCGTAAAATCCTGAATCCGCGTATGCTGAAAACGTACCATGTTCTTAATATAGCTGCAATTACAATTCAATTCTAGTTTGCCTCTGTGTTTGTAAGAAGGAGTTCAACCAAAATATCAAATATGAGGTCCTATCTTGATACAATTTATTCAGTATACATATTTATTTTATGATATGCAATGAAATACTGTATTTTATTAGTGAAATAAAAGTGTTATTCCACACTGTGGAATATTGAGTTTTATTCCACAGTAGCTGCCGGGACTACTTTTAAATGTACAACCAACACAGATGCACAGTAAAATGGTTCACAAGATATTCCTACGCAAATGTAAACATGCCGAGACAGAAACATTGCGAATTGTACATTCTATTCAAACAATGATTTGAAATTGATTTTAAAGTTAAAAGGAAATGATTGCCAATATATAATATATTAAACAAATTGTTCTATTTGGGAATAAATAAAATATCTTAGGACATTTTTTTGTAGTCGCACAAAAAAATGTGTAAAGCAGCTTAGTATTGAAATTGGGGATCTTACCTTTGTTGTGTTCATCCTTGGCGTGTACGTGGTGTACCGGTATACGTTGATACGCAATGGAGAAGTTCAGCCCGGATACAAGACTCTCAACAACAATGATTTAGATAGATACACGAACTTCTACAGAGACACTCGTATTAGTGAGCGAACATAATGTAATAGTTATATTTGATATATTTCTTCTAAATGTCTTGATTATGGAGAGATTTTTGTTTTTAATTTATGAGTTTTCGGCCATGCTTTCAATATGGTGATCAACTAAAACGAATGCTTTCCTAAGTGAGACAATTTTTAATACGAAGGATGAAACCTAAACAAGAAAACATGTATTTTTCCATCAGTAGCATAATTCGAGGTTGTTTTACACCTGTGCTTTAACTAAGTCATCTTTATTAAATATTATAGTATTCTTATCTATTCCAAAGAAACGCAGAACTTCACGGTGCGTTTTCCGCAGCAAACGGTGCCCGCGCAGGAAACTACCCATATATGCATGACCTTCGAGTTTCCGTCTGACCAAGAATACCACATGGTCGCTAATGTACCAATCATTGACAATGTGGACGTCATGCATCATATGCTGCTATATGGATGCGAAGGTATGTGTCCAATGACAAAACATACACTACTCAAAGTTTGCTAAGCACCAATATTTCTATATGTCTTGTGTTAATCAAAAGCATAAAACTCAAATTTTGTTTTACGATTAATTTATTAGAAATTCATCATTTTATTAATAAAAATTGATTAAGAAACAATTTTCTTGTGTATTTTTGCATGTCACCCTACAACATTCATTTCGCATCTTGGTCAAAAAATAAGGTGAAAAGGGTTGTGTGCTTAGCAAACTTAGGTGCAGTATGCAATGTATATTGTTTTCCCAATTTTGAGACAAAAAATCTCAGTTGAAAGAGAGGGGGCGAAAGGTAGTGTAAAATCGACAAGTATTAAGTATATATGATACGCGTTCAAATGCCTCTGTTGATCTTGGTGTAGCGTAAACAACAGGCCCGTCACGAATCCGTCACACGACACGCACGAGACAGAGCATAGTGACATTTACGTACGGACCATTAAAGAGGTAAAAAAAAAAAAACATTCCGAAAAAACCCGAGAGTGAAATTAGTTTCCAGCCTTGTATTTATATATACATATACTTATACTACAACACTATTTCTTCTCTCTATCCCTCTCTCTCCTGTAGGGTGGGTGGGGTGTGTTTGCGGGGGTGGAGGGGAGGTGGGGGTGGCTGTGGCGTAAACAGTAATAAAGATACAATTATGAAATGAATAACTCGAACGGATATCTCATATTAATAATTAAAACTTGAGGAACTCCGATGACTACGTAACACCGATAAGGAGAACTGAGTTATTTTCCAAATCATTTATCCCTTCGTCATTAAGTTTTTGGAATAATCTGTCTACGCATGTTCGTGAATTAGTATCCTTAATTAAGGCATTTAAATGTTGTCTCCTCAATACAATGTTTAAGCGTCCCATAGTCCCGTCGTTTTATTTATGTGGCTCACGATCACTTTCTGTAATTCGTGCTCGCATTCGAAACTTATGCAGCAACCTTAATGGTGATTTGTTATCTGAACCATTTACGCTTATCACCAACATGCGACTGTGGAAAAGACAAGGAAGATGCTGAACATGTCGTCGATTTATTGAACAGAGGCGTAACCTGTTTATATCAATCAGACCGTTTCATCCGTTGAACGTTGAAAAAGTGTGTGTTGGCAATACAGATTTTAGTGATAAAGAAAATGAAATTGTTTTTCTAGCTGTGCAAACATATATAAAAGACACCAGGCGTTTAACAACTCAGCAGTATGTTCGGACTGACCATATGTACTCTTATTAAAACATATTCTGTCTTCTTCTCCTCCTTTTTTTCTTTTTTTCCACCCAACTATCGTGACAACTGCTTACGTCTACATTTGTAAACTTTAGTTCATCTATTCTCTGTTCTCATTGTTACTGAATATAGTTACTATACCCATAACATTACTATAGTTACTATAGCCATAACATTCCAGAACGCAATGAAAATGAAAACAGCTGTACCGTTGACCTGTTTAGTAAACAAACAAGAACTTTCTAACATGTCTTGTGAGTCCACCTTTTCTGATTATTTTTCAAGTGGAACATTACACTGCTGCATTATCCATACTTGAGTTGAATTTGCAGCAAATCAATAATATGTGACACTTTAACATTGGTGTCTATGGGGAAAATAATTAGTTTTCATACCTGTAACAAGACATCCGATTGGACGAAGTAGCTTTTCGGCTTCCATCTCCGGGTGCTAGCCTATATACAATCGTGAACGCTCGGCCAATCCCGTCATTCTTCGGGATAACGCAGCGAAGCGTCGTACGAGATGTTGCGAATGGCCTATGTACTCATTTCGGGTTTTCAGCGGCCGCTTCTTCTAGGTATACAGGAGGTAAATCACTGTGGTATTCATGCCTGGTGTAGCGCTTCTTCTAGGTATACAGGAGGTAAATCACTGTGGTATTCATGCCTGGTGTAGCGCTTCTTCTAGGTATACAGGAGGTAAATCACTGTGGTATTCATGCCTGGTGTATCGAAAGGAGTTCCCAAATATATAATCCTTAACTTTTTTGTGATAAAAGGCATTTTTGAGTATTTATGGCCTGTTTTTCTGGCTGAAATAACTTTATTGACTTGTTTGTGATAGCTAAGAACCATTTGCATGTTTGTATGATGATTTTACTTATCAACTTGAAAGTTTTGAAAGTGAAAGTAGAACACATTTAAGAGGTGCCGAATGAATGCAGTTTGTTCACGGTGTCAACATAGATTAGAATTTTCTTTTCTTATATGCCACATGACCCTTACTATTCTCAGCAGTTTTCTAGAGAGGCAGGTCTCATGACTAAGAATATGTAAGTGAATCTTAGTTTGAACTTCATTTTAAAAATGGCTAACTAGAAAGCTTATACAATATTGCATTGGACTCAGTGGGATTTGATTTACTTCCGGTACACCTTCTACACAGGCAGACGCTTGTTTCCGTTTAGTCTGGTTCTCGGAACCCACGAATATAATATGATATAATAACTTTATTTTCCAATCATGGGCCACAAAGATGGCATTATAATCACAGTAAAATGAACAACATAATTAAACATATTCTGATTAGCATGATAACAGTAAAATGAAATGACGATCCTCACTTCTTCTACGAATCAGGGGGCGTCCGTGGCCGAGTGGTTAGAGTCTCTGACTTGCAATCACTTCCCCTCACCGCTGTAGGTTCGATCCCTCAGGGGCCTAGGAATCTTCATGTGAGGAAGCTTTCCAGCTGGCTTGCGGAACGTCGGTGGTTCTACCCAGGTGCCCGACGGTGCACGAAAATTGCCCGGAGGGGCCCCTGGGGTCTTCCTCCACCAGTGGAAGCTGGAAAGTCGCCATATGACCTTAGCTGTTGGTGCGACTATAAAATCCAATTCAATTCAATTCAATTCAATTCTACGAATCAATTAGGTTAAACAATCAATCTGATCAGAGTTATATACCGACTGGCGCTTGTTCCGATTCTACACAGATAGATGTTTGTTTCGGGTAAGTTTTCCCGCCAAGGAATGGTCCACTTCCCGAGATAGGGCTGACACGTTTGTTTGATCTGTTATGCCAGTTTCTTTAAATTTGATATTCCATCATTAGTGTCTACTTTTTAAACCAATCAGAAGGTTCAGAATTTCAAATAATTGCACCGCCGGATAGAGTCTATAAAGATAAATCATCACCATTAAGAAACCGCGCTCCCTCCCTTTTGGTTTCTTAAAGGTGAAGATTTCTCTTCAGAGCCTCTATCCTATACTTATTCAATGGTTGTGTTCATGAACAGATGTTGCATTTTATGTTCACCAAAAAACGTCTAGCTGCGCCCCTGGTTCCCAATTGTGACAGTATGAGTCATGTTCCTCAGAGTATAGGGGGGAATAACTGTGTTTTAATACATATACAACCGACACAATACTTTTCTACGGATATGAGTGACAATGTATAATTTTATGACATCGTTGACATCGTCGACATGCGTCACATGACTGTCTACAGGTGCAACTTAATGACATTGTTGACATTTTTCATCTCGTGACGGTCTATGAGCACCGAGGGAAGTGTTCTATTTAGTGAGAACGTTTATGCATGCATGTATTGTATGTATGGTATTGTATGGTGTGGGTGTGGGTGGTCACTGTCTATGAGCACCAAGGGAATTGTTATTTATTAGTGACAATGTTGATGTATGATGCTACTCTTATTCTTATAATACCTGTACTACAATTACTACTACTACCGCTACTACTACTACTACTACTACTACTACTACTACTACTACACTACTACTGCTGCTACTGCTATTGCTACTGTTGCTACTACTGCTGCTATAACGACACCGAATAATATACACTTTTAATTTACTTAAACACCATAATGTTGCAGACACAGTGTTACCGCATTCAGGCACATTACAAGAAAACTATACGTATTTTACAGAGGGTGTAACAGCACCATTAAATACTCCTACTTTGTGCGGTATGGGCTTGGACCCAAAGTGTCAGGATGTCATTGGTTTGTGGGCAGTTGGGGCCAATGGACAATGTTTCCATAGCAACAGTGGTTTTCTCGTCGGTGGAACGAAAGGTTACAAACTAGGAACTATACAGGTTAGATTGGTTTGTTATCGGTTTTATAAGAATGTTTGACCAACTCTTACTAAATTTTACACGTCACTCGTTTTAAAAGGTAAACGGATTTAAGTTCAAACAAGAATCACCCAACTGTCCTCTACAGGATAAAAACGTTTAAAAACATGAAAAAAAATCTTGGGTGGTCGAGCGTTAAATAAAATAGCATGTCGATCCATGTTAAAGAGTTTCACAAATACATATATTAAAGCTACCGGTCTGGTGCTACTAAAAGCAACCTAGAAATATGACGCAAATAACCTTAAACATAGCATGCGTTCTCATTCAGTAAATTCAGTACGTTTATCTGACAATAAATTCTCGCCAACATCAATGGAATTCGTTTTAAAAGTAATTTATTTCGCACGGAGGAAATATGCGTATGCACTTTTGTAACATTGCAGTTTCATTGGAACAATCCACAACTGAGAGACGACTTCAAAGACATGTCTGGGTTGACGATGTTTTTGACACCTAAACTCCGTCCACACAACGCGGGAATTCTAATGATTGGCCAGGCCTTTCTAGAAATTCCTCCAGGCAAAGACAGTTACGTGCAAGCTGGGACATGTCCGGAAGAATGCAGCCGGAAAGTTATGAAAGGCAGCATCAGTGTGACGTCAGCTTTTAATCACATGCACTACTTAGGTTAGTATGCATGCATATATATATATCCTTTTTAGGAAGTGAATGCATACGCTTGATTTCTGTGTATCTCGTCATAGCTAGGTGCCCTGCCGTAGTTCTTCCGAAGGTTGTCTGTCCTTGGTAGTTCACAAATATTTCTCCCTATATATAATTCTGCTTTGTGAACTAAATCTCTTACGAGATCCCAAATTTCGAAAGTTGCCGTAGTGAGTTCAAATTATCTCCCTTTAATATATTTACTGAATTCGCAGTATCCCCAAGATCCGACACCTATCATTGTCACTGTCTCAATATTGAATGCTTACATGTGATCCCACGTATGTATGTGTGTGTGTGTGTGTGTGTGTGTGTGTGTGTGTGTGTGTGGTATTGTATTGTATTGTATTGTATTGTATTGTATTGTATTGTATTGTATTTATGTATGTATGTATGTATGTATGTATGTATGTATGTATGTATGTATGTATGTATGTATGTATGTTAATTGTGCCTCCAGACGAGTGTGTTATGATGTAGAGATACAGTTTATCAGCGTGTGTTGCAGATTGTGCCTCCAGACGAGTGTGTTATGATGTAGAGATACAGTATATCAGCGTGTGTTGCAGTTATCCTTTTTAGGGAGGTGAATGCATACGTTTGATTCCTGTTCCTCTCATCATAGCTAGGCGCCATGTAGTAGTTCGGCCGAAGGTTGTCTGTCCTTGGTAGTTCTCTCTCTATATATATATGTGTATTGATAGTGACAGTATGTAGGTGTTCCTTTCATGTTTGTGTTGGTAGGGTAACGGTGCAATTATACTCGTTTTAGAGAACAATGTATTTTGTTCCTTAATACTAGGTTTTTATATATATATTTCGTTTTTTCCAACCTTCTTCATGGTGTTTATTTTATATACAATTTACCGGGAACAAAGTAACTTCGTTCACAGAAATGACGTCACGTCGTTGTGGCGCTATTTCTAAAGTCATTCTTAATTTGGCCCTGCACGAAGCTCATATAATAATAATAATAATAATGATAATAATAATAATAATAAAACACTAAAAAAAAGAATTCCACTGGCAAAAAAAACCTGTTATATATTTTTTTGTCAGGGCGGGAAGACGGTGTTAATGTATTACCCCTCGTTACTCTTAGCACACTGTACGATGTTATTAACACCGACCAGACTGTACGACGTCATTTACACCGACCAGACTGTACGACGTCATTAACACCGACCATACTGTACGATGCCATTAACACCGACCAGAATGTAAGATGTCATTAACACCGACCAGACTGTACGACGTCATTAACACCGACCATACTGTACGACGTCATTAACACCGACCAGACTTCTATTGCTTCTTTTAAACGTGTTAATGTTCCATCTAAGTTGTAATATGATATTTATCTATACTTATTACTTACTGCATGTTGCAGGAGCGGCCCAGATGACAGAATTGAGATGTAATGAAAAGTTTGTAGTGTAATTGGCCCTGGACATAGCTTATTATATGTATCTATATTTATTACTGCCTGTTGTAGGAGCGGCCCAGATGACAGAATTACGACGTGATGACAAGTTTGTCAGGTATCTGGCCCTGGACAAGGCTTATAGCTACGATACACCTGTCGAATATACGTAAGTCAATTTATACTCGCGAAATGTTTGAAGTGTCGCCCATACATAATACGGTTGACCACTTAATTTTAATTTCAAAGAAGTGTCATCAGGGAGGTTGACTCGGAAAGGACGTAGTGCTGAATATTTTTAAAATTGATATTTAAAGCTAATCTAGTATCATTTAAATACAAAATTATCAAAAAAGGGTAAGTCACCGCACTTTGTTTGTTGCACTAGACGTCTTAGATGAAGACACGTGTTTCTTATTCCACAATTACACTGAAAAGGGGTGAACGAAAGTTATTGAGCATCTTCATAAATTTATTTTCATAACATTAAACTAATTAAACAACGACGATTAATGATTAGTTACATATACACATATATTTCAAAACCAACACAAATAAATGTAATGCTCTTTCGACTTTTTGCTTCAATTGGTTTTTTACAATATATGGACCGTAACCCCATCCTTTTTTATTTCCAAATAAACATCTTTAAATAAAATGACATTTCCAGATAAAAAAAGGTATGTTCTACTGCTAAACTTTTGTTAACTTTCGAAGTAAGTACAACTATATATAGAGTACCAGGGTCCGTATTCATCAAGTTTCTTAGCAAACTCTGAACTTAAGTCAAATGTTTATCAATTTTTAGCTCGACTGATCAAAGATCAGGAGAGATTATGCCGTGGTGCGCCGTCCGTCCGTAAACCTTTTTTTTGTGGCGACTACTCCTCTGAAACTACTTTAAGGATTTTCATGAAACTTCACAGGAATGTTGCATAGGAATGTTGCTCTTGGTGTCTGATTTGATGTCAAACATGGACGCCAGCGGCCATCTTTATTTAAATAGGGTTATATAGAAAAAAACTTGTGGCGACTATTCCTCTGAAACTACTTAATGGAATATCATGGAACTTGACAGGAATGTTGCTCTTGATGTCTAGTTGATCCTAGCAAATGTTGTGGTCGGTAGGAAATTCAAGATGGCTGCCACTGCTAAAAATAGATTTTAAAAATGTGAGTGTGGCGACAACTTATCAAAAACTGTAAGTGATATTGAATTGGAACCTTTACCAAAATGACTGGCAGGACATGTATTTGATCCTAACTAAAGTTCATTTTGAGTGAATGTCAAACATGGCTGCCAGCGGCCATCTTTATTTACATAGAGTTATATAGGAAAAACTTGTGGCGACTACTCCTCTGAAACTACTTTAAGGATGTTCATGAAACTTCACAGAAATGTTGCTGTTGATGTCTAATTGAACTTAGCAAACATTCAGTCGGCGAAAATTCAAGATGGCCCCCACAGCTAAAAATTGATTTTAAAAAATGCGATTTTGTGGCGACTACTTCTCAAAAACCGTAAGTGATATTGATTTGGATGACTAAAACGACATGCAGTAGATCCTAACCAAAGTTCATTTTGATTGGATGTCAAACATGGCCGCCATCTTTATTTACATAGAGTTATATAGGAAAAACTTGTGGCGACTACTCCTCTGAAACTACTTGATGGAATATCATGGTACTTGACATTGTTGATCTCGATATCTAGTTGATCCTAGCAAAAATTCAGGTCGGCCGAAAATTCAAGATGGCCGCCACGGCTAAAAATAGATTTTAAAAATGCGACATTGTGGCAAATACCTCTCAAAAACCGTAAGTGATATTGAATTGGAACCTTTACCAAAATGACTGGTGCGACAGGTACTTGGCCCTAACCAAGATTCATTTTGATTCGATGTCAAACACGGCCGCCAGCGGCCATCTTTGTTTACATAGAGTTATATAGGAAAAACTTGTGGCGACTACTACTCTTAAACTACTGGACAGATGCTCATGAAACGTAACAGAAATCTTGCTCTTGATTTGATGTCTAGTTGATCTTAGCAAAATTTCAGGTCGGACGGAAATTCAAGATGGCCGGGGACATAAAAAAAAGTTGGCTTAACATTGGATATGTCACTGTCTTAAATCCTACAGTATATCCATATCTACTAGGATCCACAAAATGGAACAATTATGTTATCAAATAAAACTAGGATTTAAAGAATAAAATTCTTAAATGTCAAACCTTCCTTAAAGGGAGAACGTCAGTTTTTTTGTTTTTTTTAATTGTTCAAATACATTATTTCTGCATCAAATTGATAAAAATACATCGTATAACAAAAGAAATTACACTGAACATAATTTATATTCACAATTATTTGTTATGCGTCCTGTTATGCCCACACGGACGTTGCGATTACTATATGCCTCCCTGCACGGACGGATGTTGCGATTACTATATGCCTCCCTGCGGGGTCATATAATAATCGCAACGTCCGCCCGTCCGAAACATTCCGTCTGAAACAATCATGTCTCAGCCATAACTTTGAAAGAACTGAAGGGATTTCCATGAAACTTCAAACACATATTAACCACAGTGAGAAAGTATGTTGTTAGAAGAATCGGGTCCGTACCGCAAAGGTCAAGGCCACACTTGGAAGTCAAATGTCAAATGTCAAATGAGTCGAAATTTTCGGGGACATTTGTCACTTATTGGTTTCTTGTATATAGATCATATTTGTGTCAATAATGTCTGAAATATTATTACCGTCAATAGGTCTTAGACGGGTCGAGGGAATCCCGTTTTAGATATTAAAGGGGTTGATGCACTATTATCAAAAAGGTTGACTTTAAAGGGCTCTGAAAAACTTGAAAATAGCTGAAATAATTATCAAAATGTCATGAAAAATAACGGAGATATGACTTATTGCAAATATGCAAAGAAACTTGCATTTTTAAGCAAAGAAAATCACTGCAAATGAAAAACAAGCACACAATTTATATATTTTACATTGTATGCCATATATGGCATTGTGACTTCGTTGAAAATGACTCTTTACATATATTGATATTTTACCAGATGACTATATTGTTGATAACCAAGTTGAACGTTTTTCTGAAGATAAAGTATGTAATGAATATGGTAGAAACTTGTTGGAATTTTGTATAAATACAGGATTAAGGATAATGAATGGTAGGGTAGGTGGAGATAAATATATTGGAAGTTACCTGTATCCAAATAAAGGAAGCAGTGTAATAGATTATGTTTTATGCAGACCAGACATTGTTAATTTATTTCGTAAGTTCGAAGTTCAGGAACCGACATTACTATCTGATCACTGTGTTGAGCTGGATATGAACTTAGATGCATTTTATGATATTATTAGTAATGTATGTGACCCGTTTTTTAAGAAAACTGTGAATGCAACAGAAAATAAACACGGAGGTAATACATGTATTAACAATCAAAAGTGGTTTGATGATATATGCAGATCAAAACGAAAAGAGTTTTATCAACTCCTAAACATATATAGGTCGGATAAAAGCGACATTAATCGAATAAATATGGCACGTTCCAGAACTGAATATAAAAGTTCTATTAGGCAAAATAAATACTTATATGACAAAACACAGACACTTAAGTTAGTAACAGCGCGTTTTAAAATGCAAAACAATATTGGAATATGCTGCAATGTGCACAACTACATAAAAAATCAAAAACATTATCTGTCGATCACTTTGCGAAATATTTTCAAGCTATAAATGATCCAAATGATGCATTTTACCAACCAGATGAGGACGTTATATTATTCAATGAAAGGTATTTAAATGGGGAGTTACAAGAAATGTTTGAAGAATTAAACGTTGAAATATCGATCATTGAAATAACAAAAGCCTGCAAACAATTAAAAATGGGTAAAAGTGGGGGACCAGATAACATGATTAATGATTTTTTTCGTTATGGAATTGATAATACAGGTGTTTTACCTTATATTTTCAAATTATTGAATAATGTGTTTAATGTAGGTTATTTCCCAGATAAATGGATAGACGGATATATTGTACCATTACACACAAAAAGGTAGTACTAATGAAGTTAACAATTACAGGGGTATTACACTTTTAAGTACGTTTGGCAAACTATTTACAAGAATTTTAAACAACAGGTTAAATGATTGGGCCGAGAAGTATAACGTTTATGTAGAAGCGCAGTCTGGATTTAGAAGAAATATGGGAACAGTTGATAATATTTTTATTTTACACGGCATTATACAGCATACAATTAATGAGGGAAAACGTTTATTTGCTGCTTTTATAGATTTCACAAAAGCTTTCGATTACATAGTAAGGGACATATTGTGGTTAAAACTGATTAAGTTTGGTGTAAGAGGGAAAATACTTCATATTATTGAATCTATGTATAAATCAGTGAAATCATTTGTTAAATATGATAATGAGTTAAGTGAGGAATTTTCATGCTACTTAGGTGTTAGACAAGGAGAATGTTTATCACCTTTTTTATTTGCTATGTATTTGAATGATATTTAAGATTATTTCATTATAAATGATGTTAAAGGTATTGAAGTTGGTTTATTGAAGATGTTCTTGCTTTTGTATGCGGATGATATTGTTGTATTTTCTAATACTGAACAGGGCCTTCAGAAAGGATTAGATGTTTTACATGATTGGAGATTAACGGTAAATACCGTGAAAACCAAAATCATGATATTAAGAAGGGGTGGTTTATTACCAAGAAATTTACATTTCATGTATGATGGTAAAAATATAGACATTGTGAACCATTTGACATATTTGGGTATTGTTTTTACTACAGGTGGGTCGTTTTCTACTACTCTTGATACATTAGCTGGTCAGGCAGGAAAAGCCATCTTTAAACTTAACAAATATTTACAAAAATTTACAGAATTATCTACAAGACATGTGTTTGATTCATTTGATACACTAATAAAACCAGTATTGCATTACGGTTGCAAAATTTGGGGGTTCTTAAATGCAAACGTAGTAGAACGTGTACATATCAGTTTTTGTAAAAGTATACTTGGGGTAAAAAAATCTACTCAAAACGATTTTATGTATGGTGAAATAGGCAGGACACCTTTAAGACACCAACAATTGATATCTGTGATATAGTATTGGTTAAAAGTTTTAAATTGTGAAAGTAATAAATATATAAAAGCTGTCTATAATATGATGCTTTGTGATATTGAGATGAGGCCAACTAAGAAAAACTGGGCATCAGCGGTACAAACTTTGTTAGAAAGCTTTGGGTTTAATTACGTTTGGATATTCCAAGGAGTTGGAAACATGAATATGTTTATATCACTTTTTAAACAAAGAATGACAGATACATTTATTCAAAACTGGAATACCCGTAAACATGACTCCTCGAGAGCTAAAACATATTCACTTTTTTGTGCATTTTCTTAGAAATCATATCTAAAAACTGTTAAAATCAGAAAATTTAGAGTAGCATTGTCAAGATTGAGAATGTTCTCCAATAGGCTGCAGATGGAAGCGGAGCGTTGGCATCAGCCACTAAGTATACCTTCTAATGAGCGCAAATGTATTATATATGATGTTCTAGAAGACGAATACCATTTTAGTTTGGAATGCACTTTATATAAAGAACTAAGAACAATGCTTATCAAGCGGTACTATTGGCAGAGACCAAATATTCCTGTAGGAAGCTAGCTACTTATGTTTTTGATGCTTTCAAAATCCGAAACGAATTATATTATACTTTTTAAATACTGGTACTCTCCCAAGAGGTACTCTACATTTTGAATATGTCAAATGGTATTTTTGTCTGCGAAAGTTTGTATTGAATTGTGTTTCTGTACTAAATAAATGCCTTTGATAACTATTTGTATAGTATATTGGAACTTAAAATTAATTTAGCATGCTATATTAAGCAAACGGTAGTATTATTTAAGATTTCGTATTGCCATTGACTTCTGTATTTGAAAATTATTTGTAATTCTGTATAGGCATGGACCAAATGGTCTACTGTATTATTGAATAAAACATTATACATATAGTGTACTTTTCAATGTGTATGGGACACACGGCAATCTTTATTTTTTAAAAACTCACGGCGTCCCGCTAATTTTTCTGCAGAGCTTGCATTTGTTCAATCATTAATATTAATTAATTATAAAAATAGTATTAAGCAATTAATTTTGCATATTATTAATATTTGATATTATTGCACCAATAATATATTAAATTTAAAGTATAGTAAGACCAGATAGTGAATACTTAAAATTTGATTTATTTAAATGTAACCAGGGTAAAAGTAAAAGTGATACTGGATATATAAATCGAGACAACCATTTCAAACAACTTCAGGATTGCCGTGTATTACACGTAATTAGCCCAAAAAATATGGTCTTATGAGAAAAATAAATATATGGCCTGATTTAACCATCACTATTTTAGCTATGCAGATGCAATCACTGTCATGCCAGGGGATGAACTGAAGACAACGTGCGTTTTTCGTTCAACAGCGAAGACGACGACGACAAATTTCGGGGACGCAACCTCAGACGAAATGTGCATTAGCTTTTTGACGTATTTCCCCAAAGAAAATCTTAACGAAGGAGGTAAATCAGTCTAAGCTTGTTCATGATACCGATCATTTGATCATTGGTTGTTTGATTGATGACGTATTATCCTACTTGAAAACGCTTAATTGCTGTTTGTTGTTTTAAGCATGCAAAACATGCAAAACTCTTCCAGGTGGTCTCCCATTCAGTGAGGTTTTAGAAATGTTATTACAATGTCCTGACATTTGTTCCAGGTCGTATTATGACTATATATTTATAAAAGTAGCTACTTAAAGATGAATGGCCACCTTTTTGTAGTATTATCAATTAACAAATTTAACTCTTAAACATCATATGAACATTTCTTGAGAGTCTCGGAGAGAAGCATATATTGAAAACCGCTACTAAGTTGTATGTAAAAATAAGTATTATTTGCATGACGTAGATACTACATTTACCACTGCGTGACTGCACGGGGAAATGAGGTAAATCTGAATTGTATAACTGCAACACTATTGCCAGATAAATGATAAATACATTTACCTGTGGATTAATTTACCTGTTCAAAGTTTTTCACGTTATCAAATAAAATCTTATTCTCGCTTTTCACAGATATTGCAATGTGTGAATTGTAAATATTTATTGTTGTGTATTGATTTCGATTAAAATAAACATAAACATGTTCATGAAACAAAACATGGCGGAGAACTTTAAATCGAACAGGAAATGTAGCATTTACAAAACTCAGCCAATCAAAAACAGGCGTTCAAAACAAACAACAATTACATGGCTACATGTAATCATATTATCCGACACAACGAACAGGGAAGGGTTGACAGTATGGGTACCGCCTTGGAACAGTCAGTTGCAAAAAAGGGCGCACCAAACCTCGATATTCTCCTATGGTCATCTCAGTTAAAAAGGACAGTGTAAATATTGAAAAAAATAAATGTTTGGTGGTTGCCCATTTTACAGTTCGACATTATACTCTTGTCTTTGATTATGTGATGACCGGACAGATTATGGCCTCTATGACGCCTACTTGAATCCTGGAAGGGACGGTAACGTTTAACGTTTGTCTTCAATGTCGTCTTGTCTTGCCTTTAATGTTTTATTATCCTGTTCTGTTGCACGGGCTTCTGCAAATTCACGGAGTACTTGCTTTGTGGTTTCTATGCTTTTGTGTTTTTATTCATACACGAATGATCATCTTTGTGTCATACCTTTATTGCCTATTAAAGTTGCCTAGTTTGTTTGAGGATATTGCCTGGAGGGGATTTCTTTATTCACACTGTCCTGTTGTTGTTTTTGGGATGATCAGATGGAAAGCGGAAGGGTTAGTACACTCTAGAACCAGGTGTAAACTCCCAGCGGCCATTTTGTCACCGATCGTTCAAAGGCGGTACCCCTATTATCCATCCCTTTTTGTTTGTGGTGTCGCTGACATTGCTTGCATTTATCATTTTAATTGTTGTTTGTTTTGATTGAGAGTTTAGATTTCTATATAAACCAGTTTGTTTCATTCTTTAAATGTTAAAATATTGTGTGTTGTTGATAAATATAGAATTGAGTGACTATATGAAAATGTATTTCTACACAGGAAGAATATCTATGTGTGCAACTCATATATTTTACATATGTGCCACATATGTTTTTCACGCATGCATTTCATACGAAAGTAACACACGTGTTATACATATGAAAATAGAATGTTAATGAATAACATTAACACAACTGAAACAGGTTGTGTAACCATTTTCTACAATGTTCTACAAAATGTATATAAACATGACAAACTCTATATGTACATATATATGTGCCACAGGTGTATTGTTTTAGCAAAAAAATATATGTGTTACATATGTGACACATATGTATCATTTACATATGTGGTACATATGTAAAAAACATAATGTACATATAAATGTAACATGCCGATAATATGAAAGTAACACATGTGGCACATGTCACGACATGTTTTCTGTGTAGACACCATGCATTTTAACCCTTAACCCGCTAAGCACGACTATAATAGCCTTTGCGTCCATTGTAAAACCAGATCAGCCTGCGAGTAACTCACAGGCTGATCAGGGTTGACATGTCCGGCTGCTGATCAGTCATTTCTCCCAAAACACCCCTTTGTCACATAAATGGAATGGTCTTAATTCAAACAAAAAACAGTCCATTATGTATATGTAGCGGGTTAAGGGTTAAGTTGTGTATTAGAACTCAGCAGTGTGTTCGGACTTACCCCCATGTATTCTTGGTAACTTAACAAATGTTTCTTTCACATATCTATCGTGATCACTGTTTACATTTTATACTAGTTATTTTTTGTTTATTCTCCATATATGCTGTTATATACTATATTTACTATAGCCATTTGTATTTATGCATTTGTATATTTGCATAATATATAACTGTTCTTTGAACTATTGAACTCAAATTGCATTAAGAAGAGCCTGTAGGAACTTGTGGTCCGACCCATTTGAAAGCCTTGTAAAAAACCAGTACAATATGTGCAGAGTTATTTCAACAACACGGGTGATCCTTAATCTCTAATCACACTATTTTAATGTATTGCTTTTAATTCAATAGCTTGCTTGGCATGGGGTAGCATTTCGGCATGTGATCGCGACGACGGCATGGTTCAAGGATGCAACACCACCGAATACTATGATCCAAGGTAAATATAACGTTTATATATAGAGAGAGAGGATATTACATGAGTGGCTGGGTATTATTGATTTTAATAAACGGGTTGGATACATGTAAAATGATAGGATAAGAGGCTCTATCGAGTATCCTATCTTTTTATCCAACGAGTTTATTAATGTCAATAATACACAGTCAAAAATGTAAGATTCTGTTTATCACAAAACACACCTACGACGTGAAAGATTCACGTTAATTTAGATTCACGTTAATGTTGTCAATTTACCTTGTAATACGTCGGCAATTTGTAAGAGAAATCATGACGTCGTGTTGTTTTCATGACGTCAGCTACGTTACGCGATTGTAATGCGTTCACGCTACAAATAATGAGACACTTTAAACTAAATTAAACGTTAGTAACATGGATTTTATAAAGTAAGATTTCAAATAAGGATACCTATTTAAGGTGTCTGAATGTATCGTACGATATACCATGCAAACAATTGGGAATATGTCTTACTGTCTAAAACACAGTGATTCGGTCCTCATTTGCATCTTTAATGAATCAGTGTATTACGAAAAATAAGTCATGGCTTTATTACACTCCCATGTGATAAACGTATTTTGGCGTAACTCGGATAGGAGGTATACTAGATACATTTTTTTATTTAAAGTCTGTATGGCATATAAACACAAACATTAGCTATAAATAGCTATTGACCGACATACAGTAATAACAGGCACAATATCAATTTAACAATATTATAGTATTTGAAAGCACATACATGTTGCACATTTAAAGACGATACATGGTAATAAAGTAATTTGACATGCACAATTAGAATATTGACAGTTAACTAACATTTACAAAGGTTAGACATTTAAAGCTGATAAACTAATAAATGTTAATACAATAAATTTGCATGCATATTTAATAACATGAGGTCGTCAAAAGCATACACACACCGAGTCATAGAAAAGCTAAAGGATAAAATAAAAAATCTGAAAAAAATCTGGGAAAACAAAGGAATTAAAATTACTTCGGCATTTGAACATAAACGCAATACAGCTTAAAAGCTCTGTAACATAACGTTTCTAAGATAAAGAGGAGAGAACATGAATATATAGGTTATTAGATTTAATCAAACCTGCTGACAAAGGTTCTGCAGTGGTCGTTATGTACAGCCTGTTGACAAAGGTTCTGCAGTGGTCGTTATGGACAACCTGCTGAAAAAGGTTCAGCAGTGGACGTTATGGACAGCCTGCTGACAAAGGTTCAGCAGTGGTCGTTATGGACAGCCTGCTAACAAAGATTCAGCAGTAGTCGTTATGGACAACCTGCTGACAAAGGTTCAGCAGTGGTCGTTATGGACAGCCTGCTGACAAAGGTTCAGCAGTGGTCGTTATGGACAGCCTGCTGACAAAGGTTCAGCGGTGGTCGTTATGGACAACCTGCTGACAGAGGTTCAGCAGTGGTCGTTATGGACAACCTGCTGACAAAGGTTCTGCAATGGTCGTTATGGACAACCTGCTGACAAAGGTTCAGCAGTGGTCGTTATGGACAGCCTGCTGACAAAGGTTCTGCAGTGGTGGTTAAGGACAACCTTCTGACAAAGGTTCAGCAGTGGACGTTATGGACAACCTGCTGATAAAGGTTTAGCAGTGGACGTTATGGACAGCCTGCTGAAAAAAGTTTAGCAGTGGTCGTTATGGACAGCCTGCTGACAAAGGTTCAGCAGTGGTCGTTATGGACAGCCTGCTGACAAAGGTTCTGCAGTGATCGTTATGGACAACCTGCTGACAAAGGTTCTGCAGTGGTCGTTATGGACAGCCTGCTGACAAAGGTTCTGCAGTGGTCGTTATGGACAACCTGCTGACAAACTTCCTGCGACATGAACTGCGAAATGCACCAATCCAAACGAGTATGCAAAATAGAAGTTTCAGTATGATTTTACAAACGTCAATATGACCACGACAATGTGGGCGAATATTGACATTTCATTGAAAGTAAACGCAGCTTTGTAAATACGTATGCAATAAGCCTCTGTCACCCGGCCCGCTTCTGATTTCTTCGTTACGCTATGCTACACGGATCCAGAACCACGCCTGGGGAAAATAGGACGTTTAAAATCGCCCTCTCGTTTTGTGCGATTTTGGTGAGATTTTTAGAGATTCAACGAGACTTTCAAAAAACATATGTTTAAGTTAATTTAATAATATTTTCTTATTTTGAAATTATGAGAAGCAGCAAGTGACGTTAAACAGTTAAACTGCTGCATCAACAATTGACGTTGTACTTGTTTTTACAACATGACGTCACGTCGACTTTATGAGCGTGAAAAAAACGCGCGAATAAATTGTGCTAGTCGCTAGTGGGCGCTTTACTTGACCTAATCTGCGCAGACCGATATCTGCAAGTAAGACATATGCATGATACGGTCTAGCTGGCCGAGATTAGAATGCAATACGCGTTTATAGCTCTACTATTCGAAGAATAAGGGAGCTTATGTAATCAGCCCGGCGTCGGCGTTGGCGTCGGCGTCCCACAGCAAGGTTTGCGTGTAAACTGTGTTTACAAGTCTATAAATTATATATCTCTTACAATTCTTACCCTAACACAATCAAATTTGGCCATTAGCTTCCTTATAGCATTATCTTAAGGGCTGTTTAAGTAAGTTTGGTTTCTGTAATCCCCGGGCTCCCATGGAACCCAAATTCTGATATCCCTTAAAATGTGTTTGTTTCACATCAAATTTTGCGTGTAAGCTGTGTTTACAGGTCTATATCTCTTACATTTCTTGTCCTAGCTGAACTAAATTTTGTAATTGGTTTCCTTATAGTATGTTGTAAAGGGTTGGGTAAGTAATTATGTCTTCTGCAAATACTGGGCTCCCATGGAACCCAAATAGTGATGGCCCATAAAATGTGCAATAAAGGCAGATCTAGGTTTGCATGTAAGCCTGTATATATCTATACTTTTGGTTTGGGATTTCTTATAGCATTATGCATTTTATTCATACTTCACCCATATTGGGGCATGGGCTCACTCGCCCCCACTCCCACCCCCAACCTCCACATCCCTTTTTTATTTTTATTATTTTTTTCCACATATTTCTGTGTTGTTTTAGTCAGTTCTTACACATTTGCTGCCCCATCCCCCCACCCACGCCCGCCTCTCGCCCCCTCCCCATCCCACTTCAAACTCATTTTTTTTTTTTTTTACATATTTCTGTGTTGTTTTAGTCAATTCTTACACATATATGTTGCCCCCTAAACCCCGCCCCCACAAACCCACCCCGCCTCTCAAACCCCTCCCCCACCACTTGAAACATATATATATATATTTTTTTACATATTTCTGTATTGTTTTGGTCAATTCTTACACATAGCTATGTTGCCTCCCCCCACCCCACCCCCACGCTCGAAACTGGTATATTTTTATTGTTTTTTTTACATATATCTGTGTTGTTTTGGTAAATTCTTACACATAGTTTCTTACACATATATGTTGCCCCCTCCATCCTACTCCCTGCCTCTCCACCCCCACAAAATAATATGTGTGGTTCAGGTAACACTGGCAAAAAAAATAGGGTAGGTAGGTAGTCTTTTTTTCCCCTCAATAATGAATTCAATTCTGATAATGAATTTAATATGTTAAATTACCATTCCCTGAGTTCGATTTTTTTGCATTATCAACAAATGTTTTATTTTTTATATATATATATATTTTTTTTTTTTAATTTTTGCATAAAACGTTTTAGGGTCGGCCCCTTAAAATAGGGTCGGTCGGGTTACCTGAACAACACATATTTTTTTATGTGGCCTAAAGTATTCAATTAATTTGCGTTGAAAATGTACGCATACATGATGCTCATATTTCTCAATTTGTTTTTGTTATTGCAGCAATGAGAAAATGGTCAAAATTTACGGGAAGCTATTAGAGGTATGCCAACCCTTGATATGTCGCCAGGAGTGCCTGAACTATGTCCGAGAAGTGAAGAAACTACCCTGCTTCCATGGGGACATACATAAACAGACACGATTTTATATATCTCAGTCAAACGATGCGGGTGCTCTGTATATGTTCGCCCACCTAGACTCGTGCGATAGGGAACTCGCATTGGAGAATAACGACATGGAAACCAACTCGGCACATAATGTTATTGCGGGTTGTCTGGTTTTGTTACTTTCTGTTTTTGCAAACTGCATGTTATAAGAGTGTCTGTTTCTGATTAGATTAAGTAAAGGTTGGTTTCCTGATTCAAAATTGTCAAATCATTATTTCTTATTAGTCCGAGCTTCAGGTTACTGGCTGCTAATTCTAGATTTTGTTTAAGCATGTGCTAGTTTACAACATTTCATATATACATTGAAAAAAACATTTTAAAGGATTATAACGAAAGCAAATTGTTTATAGATCTCTTCTCCTAGATGTCAGGTTCCTCTGACCCGACTAACTGTATAATGTGGAGCTTAGTTTAATTTAGAGCTTAGGAATGTCACAACTTCGATTCATGCACGATCGTATTATTAAAGGGGTTGATGCTCTATTTTCAAACAAGGTTTATTTAAAAGGGCTCTGACAACCTTAAAAATAGCTGAAGGAATTATCAAAATGCCATGAAAAATAAATGAGATATGACCTATTGAAAATTTGCAAAGAACATAAATGGAGGAGGCCATTTGGAACAATGACGTCATCGCGCCTTTTTACTATATATGGCATATTGACAAAAAAATTATAAAGCAGAGAAAATCAGTACAGATAGATTAAAAAATAAATATACCGATGTAAAATGTATAAATTATATGCTTATTTTTCATTTGCAGTTATTTTCTTTGCTTTAAAAGACATTTAATCAGTATGCCATATATGGTTAAAAGACGCGATGACGTCATCGTTCATTTGTGTTTCTTTGCAAATTTTGAATAGATCATACCTCCTTTATTTTTCATGGCATTTTGATTATTCTTTCAGTGTTTTTTTTCAAGTTTTTCAGAGCCTTTTGAAATAAATATTGTTTGAAAATAGTGCATCAACCCCTTTAATATGCATATATCCAGTTGTTTTGTAAACATAATGAAACATTCGTTCTTTCTTTTACCATTAATCAATAAAATATATTCCATTCAGGGTATTTCTACATGTATGTGTCTATATTTTCCAAATCTTTACTGCGTTTTTTCCCTATAAAAACAAGAGGCCCTCTACTTGCTGTATGGTGTTCGTTGTTGGGGGCGGGGATGGGGGTGGGTGGGTGTCTGGAGAGATGGTATGGTATGTCAGATATGGAAGGATATAACTTGTTTTTATTCATTTGTCCACGTTTTCTTTTTCTTCATCAACCAAGATAACTGCATAAAACAAAATAATAATAATTGCGGAGTGGGGTGATGGGATATAGTGGGCGATATATATTCTGATCAAGTTTGGCTGGTATTAACATTTTCAAGCGTTCAAACTTTGGTGTTATTGATTTAAACTCTCGAACCAAGTTTGATAAAGAACATAAACAAGATGCCCATGACATTGGAACGTTCTCCTGAAGTTCTAAACAGCTACATCTTGTGTGTGTTTGAGAGTTTGTATTGCTAAGGATTATAGTCCGTCCGCCTACGACAGACTACGACAGGCGTCCTGCCCGACGATTATAGGCACAATGGAGTCTGCACTTTTATCTGTGTGTTTTTGTGTGTGATGTGATGATATGTCTACTTGGAGCAGCGAACTCAATGGTTTATTTATAGTGCTGCCACACTGGAATACCACGCCGCGATCAGTATCATAAACTTTTATATTTTTGTCATGTGTGAAGGTGTAGCGTTTGTTAATCATTAAGCAATACACGATTTTTGCGGTCATGTTTGGAGAAGGCATGTTTGAAGCCCAAGCAGCCCTTACTTACAATTGTCAGAGTAAATACATTTTATTTTCCATATTTCTCAAATGAAAATCCTTAATGTAACAAAAGTAATATTCATGTAACGTTTCATGAACATGCTTGACGTAGTTTCAGAGGAGTAGTTGACACAAGTGTTCCCTATATAACTCTATGTTAATAAAGATGGCAGCTGGTGGCCATGTTTGACGTCAAATAAAAACTAGAACTATCACTGAGGGTGATGAATATCCCAGCTTAAATTCTAAGACAAACAAAAGGCCATAGTAGTTTCAAAGAAGAAGATTTTTTAATGTTTTTTCTATATAAAACTGTGACCCCGGGGCGGGGCCAAATTTTACATCAGGGTCACCATTTGAACAAACTTGGTAGAGGAACATAAACTTATAGCAAATGCAAAATATTGAATATCTGGCTCTTGCAGTTTCAGAGAAGATTTTTAAAAAACATAATCCTATATACGTCTATGTAAAACTGTGACCCCTGGGGCGGGACCAAATTAGACACCAAGGTTACCATTTGAACAAACGTAGTAGAGGACAATAAGCTGATGTTACAAGTAATACATGAAAGCTCTGTGCCTTGTGGTTTCAGAGAAGAGGATTTTTTTTAAAGTTTTTTTCTATATATGATAAACATGCAAAATCTCAATATACAAAATTTGGATCCCCAGGGCACGGTCAGTTTTTACCCCCGTGGACTTCATTTGAACAAATTTGATAATCTAGGCGTTGGCGATCATTTTAAAAGAAAAACTGTCGAAATCTGTCCAGAGGTTCTTGAGAAGAAGATTTTTTAAGGTTTCGACCATATATGGTAATGGTAGCCATCTTGGATATCGCGTTGACCTAATTTTAACAAATCTAAAAAAGTATTCATCCAAGGATCATACACGTAGAGTTTGGTCAAAACTGGCGAACGACTATACGGTGTCCAGTTGGCACAATTGTCGCGATGTCATATCACAATGTCGCGTTGTCGTATTGTCGGGTGTCGAATTGTCGTCCACGAAAACGCGACGTTATGTCTTATTGTCGTAATGTCGCCCACGACAACGCGACATTCTTTCAATTGTCATAATGTCGCGATGTTATGTTGTCATTGTCGTTGGCGACATTACGACTATTGAAAGAATGTCGCGTTGTCGTGGGCGACATTACGACAATGCGACAAAATGTCACGTTGTCGTGGGCGACAATGCGACACCCGACAAAAATGCGACAACTCGACACTGCGATACGACATCGCGACATTGCGATATGACAATTATGTCGCGATGTTGTATTGCAATGTCGAGTTGTCGTATCGCAATGTCGCGATGTTGTATCGCAATGTCGCATTGCGATGTTGCGATTGTCGCGATGTCGTGTTGTTAGTTGTCGCATTGTCACCCACGACAATGCAACATTGTATCTGGCCTCAACCAGACACTGTAGACGTAGGACGAAGAGTGATCCCAATAGATCACCTTGAGCCTACGGTGTCTGATTGGGGCCTACGGTGTCCGGTTGGGGCCAGCTACAATGTCGTGGTGTCGTGGGCGACAATGCGACGCCCGACAACGCGACATCTCGATACGACAATGCGACATTGCGATACGACATCGCGACAATTATGTCGTGATGTTGTATCGCAATGTCGTATTGCGATGTCGGGCGTCGCATTGTCACGCACGACAATGCGACATCGCGACATTGCGATACGACATCACGAAATAATTGTCACGATGTCGTATCGCAATGTCGCGATGTCGCATCGCAATGTTTAGTTGTCGTATTGAAATGTCGCACTGTCGTATCGCAATGTCACACTGTCGCGTAGTCGGGTGTCGCATTGTCGCCTATGACAATGCGACATTGTATCTGGCCCCAACCGGACAACATTAAAAGCATAATTGCAAACTGTAGAAGGAGCCAACAAACCATTCAAAACTGAGAAATGATAACAAGAAACGCCTGTAATAACGTTAAACCTGGGTTTTCCATAATGTGAAAGATGGGTCATTTGAATAGTGTATGCAAGATGTTCAAAACAGAGTTTAGTTTCTTCTCAACATAGAGTATTTGTAATACAACTTTTTTCAAGTTATTAACAAACGTAAACTTAAAGCAAACTCTAAGTAAAGAAATGTGACTAAGTATGAAAATATTCAAGGGGGATAATTCTGAAAATATTCTGAAACCGTTTTTCTATTTTTAGTAACAATGACCTTAATATGCAATCCCAAGCTTCCTTTACATATAAGCTACATATCCAGAAAGTTTCAGACCAATATCTCATTCCTAACTGAAGTTATTGAGCGGAAACCGTTTTTCTATTTAAAGTAACAGTGACTTTGACCTGGAATGGGTTAACTAGCGACCCCAAATGCAATCCCAAGCTTGCTTGTCATACGTCAGTCAGTCCGTATGTCCGTCAAGTTTTGCGATGTCCGCTCTTTAACGCAAACAAATATTATCCAATAATTATGAAACTTGGAAATAATGTTTATTGGCATACTATCTCAGTCAAGTTCATTAGTAATCGCGCGGTAACAAAGGAGTTCTGGCCCTTTAATTATTGAAAATTGACAATTTTAACGATATCTGCTCAATAACTTGAGTATTTGTTGTTCAATCTTTATGAAACTTTGGAATAATGTTAATGGGCATAGTATCTAGGTCAAGTTCGGAAACCAGACCAATCGCCCAGATAACAAGGGAGTTATGGCTCTTTAATTATTGAACATGTTGATGATGTCCGCTCCCTAAGTCAAACAAATATTACTCAATCCTTATGAAATTTGGAAATAATGAGGACTATGAAAAAAGTAAACGGCAATAACTTCACCCCATGTAATATGCGTTTTGCTGGGGAAAAACAGGATAGTAAAGATCGGATTTTTGAAATTGTATTCGTAATTGTTTCAGACAAGCCGATTACGGAGATTTTTCGATCTTATTCGTTTACAATCGGAACAATCGGAACTGTCTCGTCGGAGTAGTTTTTTTCCGTTCAACTGAATGGCATTGTGCATGTCCGATAAAATCGTAAAAAATCGTAGTTCTCCGGCAGGAATAAACGGCTGGGCAGCCTTTTATTCAAGATATTGTTTTGATCATAATTAATAATTTACAGAACTGGAATACGAACCTTGTTGCTTCTTAGAATACTCATTAAATAGCTTTGCATACATATAAATGCAGTAATATTGAGTATTTAATATTTTACATTAAAAATCGCGTAGATATAGGTAGTGCCTCTTTAAGGGCATAATAGCTCAGACAGTTTCGAAAACAAGTCCAATCACCCCGGTAACAACGGAGTTATGACCCTATAATTATTGAAAATTGACAACATGCCCGCTCAATTACTTGAGTATTTGTTGTTCAATCTTTATGAAACGTTAAAATAATGTTTATGGGCATAATATCTAGGTCAAGTTCGGAAACCAGTCCATTCGCCCTGACAACAACGGAGTTATGGCCCTTTAATTACAGAAAAATTGTCAATTTTGATTATGTCCGCTCCCTCGAACAAATATTATCCAATCCTTATGAAACTTAGAAATAATGTTTGCGGACATAATATTTCGGTCAAGTTCGAAAACCAGCCCAATCGCCCCGGTAACAACGGAGTTACGGCCAATTAATTATTGAAAATTGTCCCGGTAACAACGGAGTTATGGCCCTTTAATTATTGACACTTTTAACGATGTCCGCTCAATAACTTGAGTATTTGTAATCTGTATGAATCTTTGGAATAATGTTTACGGGCATAATATCTAGCTCAAGTTCGGAAACCAGTCAGATCGTCCTGGTAACGACGGAGTTATGGCCCTTTATTATTGAAAATTGACAATTTTGATGATGTCCTTGCAATAACTTCAATATTTGTTTTTCAATCTTGATGAAACTCGGTCAAGTTCGAAAACCAGACCAATCGCCCTGGTAACAACGGAGTTCGTATTATGTCGCGACATTGTCCGTCCATCCGTCTGTCCGTGCGTTTTAAACTTTTGCGATGTCCGCTATCACAGTTATAAATTATCCACTTTCGACGGGCGTATTTTTTGTCCAATGGACAGTCTTGTTTATATAAGCTACCTATCTAGAAAATGTATGCCAATAACTTATTCCTAACTGAAGTTATTGAACGGAAAACATTTTGACCTTGACCTTAAATCCAGTGACCCCAAATGCAATCCCAAGCTTCCTTTTCATAAAAGCTATCCAGAAATTTACATGCCAATATCTCATTCTTAACTCAAGTTATTGAACAGAAACCATTTTTCTATTTTTAGTAACGGTAACCGTGGCCTTCAACCCAGTGACCGCAAGCAATCCACAAGCTTCCTCTTTATATAAGCTACCTTTCCAGAAAGTTTCATGCCAATATCTGATTCCTAACTGATGTTATTGAACGGAAAACGTTTTTCTACTTTTAGTAACAGTGACCTTGACCTTGATCCCAGTGACCCCAAATGTAACCCCAAGCTTCCTCTTCATATAAGCTACGTATCCTGAAACACAGAACTATCACTGATTAGGTGATGAATACTCCGTATAAATTTTATGTGAAATAAAGGGCCATAATTCTGTAATAAATTAGGCAATAAACAATGGGAGATGTAGAGGAACATTAGGTCATCAGTTGTTATGTTTATATGAAGTTTGGGAACAACCCATTTAAAAGTAATTAACATGCGACGCGATGCTACGTGACGGGACAAAAATGTGTTGCGTGACCGTCCCACACCACAATTAATTTTCCAGAGTCGCATTGTAATGTTTTAGTTCGTGGCATAGAGATAAACAAAATTTATAACATGTATTTATGCTTAAATTCACTTTTGTAAAGGATCCAATTCAATATCACTTACGTTTTTTGAGAAGTAGTCGCCACATAATCGCATTTTCAAAATATATTTTTAGCAGTGGTGGCCATTTGAATTTCCTACCTGACTGAAATTTAACAGAAGTTATGGCATTTTTCCTGTTAGTTTTCGAACACCATTCGTATATACACGTGAAATCGTATCTTTTAGCCGCGATATTTTGGTTCGGACCACCTGGCCCCCAAAATACGCGATATTTTGGTTCGGACCACCTGCCCCCAAAATATGTTTATGAAGTATTTACTTCGTATCCAAATTTAAATACTTTTACTATTTTAGAAAGTGCATATTCTGAGCTTTCCAATGACATATAGTATTATTATATCTAAAAAATACTAAAAAAGTTATTCTGGGGGCCAGGTAGTCCTTTTTTTAACCCTAAATATAGCAGGGTGCAAACAAGTAAACTCGTCCGTTTCAGAAGAGTATTCGCCACAGGTGCTTTTTATAGAACTATCAATCTCCACGCATAGTTATCGTTCCTTGCACTCACATATATCTCTGCTATCTACTAAATTACAAGATTTTGGTAAAACCTGTTAAATTGGAATATGTTTGCCTGGAACTTATTATTTCTTGTGTAAATATAATTTTCAGAATATCTGCAAATTAGATGTTGCAAGATTTGAAATAATGCATGAACAAATTAATTTTAATCGGGACTATTTTACTACAAAAATAATACGTAAATCGAAACGCATATTAAACATATCAAACCGAAGCTCTAAGCAGAAAATTACTCAAAAATATATCTCATAGAGTTGATTTTTTTTGTTGAAAATATTGAATATAGGTCTATATTTTATCTGGATTGATTATAAACATCGTCATAACGTTTTTGAATAATCACGTGTCCTGACCGTTCGCCTTACTTTCTTTGACGTTGACAGAGTCAGAAATGACTCCGGTAGAGATTGTAGAACTATATGTAAAACATATATCCGCTGGCGGCCATGTTTAATATTGAATCATGTTGTTCAGGACGAACTACATGTCAAGCCAGTATTAACTGGTAAAGGTTCCAAATCAGTAGCACTTATGTTTTTTTGAGTAGTCGCCACAAACTTCTATTTTTAAAATCTATTTTAGCTATGGTGGCCATCTTGAAATTTCGGCTAACTTAGGACGAACGAGATATCAAGAGCAACATTCCTACGTTTCATGAAAACCATAAAGTCTAGTCGCCACAAGTTTGTCCTATACAACTCTTATGTAAACAAAGATGGCCATTGGCTGAATTGTGTCAAGGACCAACTACGTGTCATGCCAGTCATTTTGGTAAAGGTTCAAGATCAAAACCACGTGTGTTTTTTTTAATTTGTTCGTTCTGAATGCGTGTTTTCTGGTGGCCGATTTCTGTGATGGCTGCATTTCATTACGGTACGCGGGCTGAAGCTGCAACGGACCTATGCTCAACCATAAACCTCGGTCACCTACGTTGCAGTGGAAGCCCACATTCTACTGTGGTTTTTCACAAGCCACAGATGACTTAAGGGTGACACAGACATCGGGCGGTGTGTGCGGCGCATGGGTCATACTGTGATGGGTGTGGCCCCAAACACGACCAGTAGCCGATGTAGGACAACCACCTTAGCGGATGTAGACCACCTCGCCCAGACCACTTCACCGCCACAGTGAAACTACATAGAGCAGCAGCGACACAGCACTACACATCTACAAGAGAAACGACTACACTACACAGCAGCACCAGATCAACCTACATACACATCTAGAGAAGTCCAGACTCTATTGTGCCCATCGCGTCAGGGTTACCTCGACGTGTTAGTTGGCGGACGGACTTTAAACCTTCGAACTACACACACACTTCTGGTGGCCGAGTTCTGTGAACGCTGCATTTCATGTTCGACTTCTGTATCTACTCCTGTTGAATCCTCCGTGGTGACACTGAGTTCCGTCGGTGTGTTCTTGGGCAAGACACTTTCCCTTAGCCTCGTCCGTCGGATGGGAACGTGAACTGGGCGGTCCCGTGTATCGGTCTATCCTCAGAGCAGGGCAGGTTCCCGGATTCGTATGTATCCTTCCCCTATCTCTGGGGCGGCTCTAAATAACCGATACTGTGTTGATGAGCCGTTAAACAACATTGAATTCAATTACTCATGATGTCAACAATAAGTTAATGCTACGCGCAAAACATTACAACAGCTTACTTGTGGAACTATTGTGTTTTCGGACAAGATTTACCTTTACAAGTCTATGTACAACTGTGATCCCAGGGGCACCACCCGTGACGGCTGACCCCTCAACACATTCAGTACATCTATATTAGACCTCTAGCTCTTGCAGTTCCAGTGTTTTTTGGTTTTGGTTTTAGGTAGATCTATTTTAACCATTGTGCGGGGCGAAATTTTACTCCATGGTCACGAGTTGAATAAACTTGGTACTGGTCAATAAGCTAAGCTAAAAACTCGAGCTCATCATTACATACATAATTTGTAATACATATAAACTATATACAAACTTTGGACCCCTGGTGTGAGACAGTTCGACAGTTGGGGACTTCATTAGTCCCGTCACGTGACGTAGAGTTATCGTTCGTGCCTTCCTCCACACAACGTCACGATCCAGCCCATAGGAATAACACGGGATTTTTGCACAACAGCCGTTAAAGATTTAAAGCGGTGCATAGAATTACCGGAATCCACCTATTTACCGGAATCTACCAGAATCCACTTGAATTACCGGAATCCACTTTTTATAATTGATATAATTGATATATTTTAAAATATTGATAGAATACATTAGTTATAGTATTAGAAGATTCAAAAGTTGTATTCCGGTATTTTTCGATAATTAAAGTCACAAAAACACATATTCATTAATATATTACTTCAGACTTAATTAACTATACATTTACGTCAATTTAGATCATAAATAGTGGATTCCGGTAATTCAAAAGTAGATTCCGGTAACTCTATGGTGGATTCCGGTAATTCAAGTGGATTCCGGTAGATTCCGGTAAATAGGTGGATTATAGAATTCCGGTAATTCTATGCACCCGTACTGAATAATGTTCAAGTGTTATCCTGTAGTTCACCTAGAGTTAAAAATCTACCACTCGGATTTGTTGCCTATTTATATTTTGGGTAGGCACATCAACCTTATAGATGTAGCAGTCCCCACTCATCCCTTCCCCAAATAATATCCCCAGATTGATTGAATTGGGGTTTTACGGCGCACCAACACAAGAAAGGTTATATGGCACCAAACGGGGATGAACATACCAGGCTCATCCTCCATTTTATACATATAGATAAAATATGGAGAATTTGCATATGCGGTGCGATGAAGACCTTTAATGAAAATGATAAACAAGAGGCCCAAGAGGGCCTGTGGACGCTCTACTGGCTAAAACGGCTCTTTTATCAAGGGTTGTCGACATAAAATTCCCATCAGCACTTCTTTTAAAACATTGCAAAAACAACAGGGATAGGATGGCCTTAGATCGCTCACCTGGTAATCATTAGACTGGTATCAGTATATAAATTAGACTATAAATAATAAATTTAGACAAATTAAGAAATAAAATAATACTCTTTATAAAAAATATTTTATTTCAAGCTGTTTCTTTCCATGGCTGAATTTATATGTTGAGATAAGACTATATAAGTTATAAGTGGAGATATTTGCCTCTTTCAGTGCTAAGGAAAGTCTGTAATGATAGGATATAGTTAAAATGTTATAATATTAAGGACTAATGCCAGTCTAGGTAATCATGGGCAATTTAAGTCTGCTGTGTCTAGTCTGGCATGGGTATTTTTTAATTTGTCCCACTTTCTTCTATGAATAAAATTTCATAAAAATGGATGGTGGGGTTTATATTAACATTCTAATCAAATATGGTAGAGATTTAACAAAGGAAAATACAATATAGCATTTTTCAACAAATCAAGGGCCATAACTCTGTCGTTACCAACAAGATCTAGCTGGTTTTTGAACTTGTCCAAGATTTCATTGATATACCATGTTCTGCACAACTAGACATCCTACTGAGGCTTCCTGCCAAATTTTGTAGAAATCCAACAAGCTGTTTAGGAGTAGCGCCGACAAGAAATTTAAAAGTGAAAAAATGTCAAGGGGTCGTAACTCCGGCATAAATCAGTGAACTGAAACAAAAGCCTCCGGTTTTAACTGTTTCGAAAAAAATCTGAGAACAACTCTACTGGCTAAAACAGCTCTTATATCAAGGGTTGCCGACATAAAATTTAACAGATTTAACAAAGAAAAATACAATATAGCATTCTTCAACAAATCAAGGGCCAAAACTCTGTCGTTACTAACAAGATCCAGCTGGTTTTCGAATATTTCATTGATATACCGCGTTTTGCACAACTAGACATCATACCGAGGCTTCCTGCCAAATTTGCGTAGAAATCCAACAAGCCATTTAGGAGAAGCGCCGACAAGAAATATAAAGTAACAATGTCAAATGGGCATAACTCCGTCAAAAATCAGCAAACTGGAACAAAAGCGCGACATGCACAACTAGACATCTTACCAATGCTTCCTGCCAAGTTTCGTTGAAATCCAACAAGGTGTTTCGGAGTAGTGCCGACAATAAATTTAAAAGTAAAAAATGTCAAGGGGCCTTAACTCCATCAAAAATCAACGAACTGGAAAAAAATGTAACAGGCACAACTAGAAAACATAGCAATGCTTCCTGCTAACATGGCGTTAACACAAACAGTTTTTAAAAAAAAAAAAGTAATTAAAAAGAAAAAGAAAGAAAACAAATACCGTATTTTACCTTGTATAGTACGCACTTTTTTGACCACTTTTACGGTTCTCGAAAGGGGGGTGCGTACAATATAAGGAAACAATATAAATAACTTTTTTTTCTCTTGCAGAAAATCGAAATCTCAAGAAAAACCTTGACGACGAACAGACGTCGAGACAGAAAATTGTGAATACCGATAATACACATTTTTTTCGTAAATTACTCGCTTCATATAACTAATATATTGACTTAATTCGAATTAAAAATGAATAAAGTGTATTAAGATGCTTGTTTTTGTGTAAATGTTTGTAAATGTGTGCATGTTTGTTGTAAAACTTCAATAAATTGCGTGAAAAATCGTCCTTCCATTTTGTTGTTTATATCGCGTGACGTAATATCACGTGACTTCCAGCTGTTTAGACATTAGACTGGTACATGGAATATTGTTACAGTTCTATTCTATTCTTATATTTATAGGATTTTATTTAATATTTTATAAAAAATTAATGAAGTTTTTGCTTTATTTTGAAATACATATATTTTAGACGGCGTAGAAAGGCAGAATCACCCTACTTTGAAATGGCAATTATTCAATAATGCTTGTGAAAACATGCTTACCGGTACACATTTGATGATTGATAATTGGGTCAAACAATATCGCACCTCGGCTGCAGTTTTGACACATTATAAACATGGGTAGAATGTGTTATTCTATTTTTATAATCCTTTGAAGTTGCCGCGAGTATCGACTATTTCTGAGGATGCACTTTGACACGCCGTGTGACCTTTACCAGATTTAGCCATGTGGTACAGGTAACTGATCACGCGTTACCCATCTGATTCACTTATGATAAACTCTGGTTCCCGTGAATACACAATGTTAGTATAATCGGCGTAATGGATTACGGTAACCAGGGCTTTTTATGTCATATAAAGCCCTGCGGTAACCAACGACTTTGTTGCGTTTTAGTAGATGTAATTATCGGATTACGGACAATTATCTGCGGCATTATAATTGGCTTTTTGATGAGATGATACAAGATAGGTACTCCCCTGAAGATTGGCAATTAATGATTGAAGTAATTATATTTTCTTTTGTACGCTAATTATCTCGATCGTGATTTTTTATTTATTTTTTATTTATTTTTTTATTTTCGTTGAATGGTTCATCTAGGAAAACTACTGTCAACACAAATAAATAAACACACCCACACCCCTCCCACTAGTTTATTTTACCACTATTACTACAATACATCACAGTCTGAATATGCGTTAAATACAAATGAAAATGAAAAGCTTCTTCTGTTCATGTTTCTTAACAAATGACTTCACCTTTATCTGAAATAGAAAGCATAATATTTTGATGCGTACTGTACACGGAAACAACTTTTTTACCCCAGTTTTGACCTCCGAGAGGGGGGTGCGTAATATACACGGGTGCGTGATATACAAGGTAAAATACGGTATGAAAAAACTATTTTTTAAAAATAAATCAAGGGCCATAACTCTGCTGTTACTGGTCCGATCTGGCTGGTTTTGAACTTGTCCGAGCTTTCATTGATATTAACAATCTGTTAAAGTTTGGTAAAGATCAGATGAAAAATGAAGGCCCTTGGTCAGTAGAGCGAAAAATCATCAGCTCCAAAAACTAGGTCAAGGTCGTAGATGAAATCCATGCATCCAAAAAGATGCACTACCCAAGACACAACTATGTCAAAATAGAATATATTTTCTTCCAAAGATTAAGCTATAAATTAGGTTTAAAACATCTAGTGCATAATTATAGTTAATGAGAAAGTGATGTAAATGTAACAATTTAAGTTATCTGCCCTTTGCTTGGATGGTGAAGGTCACATCCACATTTGCTTTGTCACGTTGCAATGTACCACTCAAGATACAACTATAAGCAAAGTTTGAAAGGTCTTAGTGCATACAGTTTGTGAAAAAGTGACCTAAACACCAAAGTTGAAGGTAAAAATTATAAGGTTATCTGCCCTTTGCTTGGAGAGTCAGGGTCACATCCACATCTGCTGTCACGTTGCCATGTACCACCCTAGATACAACTATAAACAAAGTTTGAAAGGCGTAGTGCAGTTAGCGCGAAATTTACCTCAACACAAAAGTTGAAGGTAAAATTATTATCTGCCCTTTGCTTGGAGGGTCAAGGTCACTTCCACATTTGCGATGTACAACCCAAGATACAACTATAAGCAAAGTTTGAAAGGTCCAGTGTATACAGTTTGTGAGAAAATGACCTAAAAGCAAAACTTGAATGTTGACGCCTTCGCCGCCGGAAAAGCAACAACTGTCTTTTGTCCTTCGAAAGGCGAGACAAAAATGACCATGAAGTGGGGGAGGGTCCTACCCCTCTGCCTCCAACGGGATTTACTTTGGTCTTCGTTAGTGGGACTGTCAAGTGGCAAATGTAAATTGACATGGTTGCAATGCACAGACAACCCTCAGTTCTCTTGCATACCACTGTGAACACTTCTTTGGAATGAAAATACTACTATAAGAAGATGTAAAATTATATATATTTATTTGTAATGCAAATTTTATCTTTTTTTTTTTTCATTTAAAGATACATACTATATAGCATCAACATTAAATTCCAACAAAATAAAACATAAAACGGATATTTTAAAATTCTATTTTTTTTTTTTAATAATCACATTTCAAGTACCATTTCTGTCTATGGATTTTTAAGGGACACACGACAATCTTAAAATATTTATCAAGAATTGAAATAAGACTTTAGATTTATTAATCCAGTATCATTTTGATTTTTAACCTACTTGCACATTAAATAAAAGGGAACACTTTCGGAAAAAAAATTCGCTTTAAGCAATTGAGATTTGCAAATATGCAAGATATGTAAAATGTCTTCAGATAAAAAACATATCAAAATTTCCGTGTCCCTTTATGAGTATTTCAGAAAGGAAAAAAGAAAATATTCAAGAGTGTCTCACGGCAGGTCTCAGTTACAAACTTATCAAATGCATATAACGCACCCTGTTCCAGATTTTAAATTTGATTTTTTTTTTAATGTCAAAAGTTGGTTTTGCCGGTCACGAGTTGGCAGTACCATTAAAGGAAACTAACTCGCCAGTTGTTTAGGTATATGTGCCAATTTAAAGTATAGGATAATCCGATTTTTCATGGGTTCTTAAAATACCAGTGAATGTGTAAAATGTGAATTGAGTTGGCCAATTCAATGTTAAAGTTTTGACATTTGGCCCGTCTGGTTAAAGCCGTTTATATTGTATCTATAGTTTGGATTCTCAAAATATGTAAGTTTTATATATATATATATATATATATACCTGGTCATCAGTAGGTTTAGAAACGGTGTACATGTTGTAAAATTTGCCTGTTGTTGGCGAGATAGCTACTTTAAAGATGAAGCTTTCCATGAAATAGCAAACCATATGAGGCGACTCCCCAATACATAATTTATGGCAATCAATGCAAGACCTACATTATGATTCAACGATACATATTCTCACCCTGTCCATCTCCAAACCAGCGATAACTGTGGCATGCACAAAAGATATTTTAGAGCTGACTGAATCATGGATAATCAATTTAGTTTTAATTGCTATTAGGAAATATGAAAATATTTATTTATAAAAAAAAAATTAAAAAAATTAATAACAAGCGTGCAATTCATTTTAGTAGGCTACATGGAAATGGACTGAAATAATCACATTTTATCACAAATTATCGCTCGATAATTGATCCATTATTATTTCCGCTTCAACTTGAAACAGATGCATCGGATTGGTCAATATATTCAACCTCGTTCCCAGGTAATTGACAGATTGTTACCGTACTGAACCATTAGCAAGCGAAAATGCACTTAAAGGAACGGAGGCAATGAAATGTCATTTTATGACTGCTTTCTTTTAAGACCATTAATTTGCTCTATAATACTGTGCAGTAAAACTAGTTTTGTTCCCTTTCTAACAGACAGCAATGTTTTGATTTTTCTCACACAAACTCACTCATAATTAATATTTAGCTGGTAATGCTTTTCTGGACTGAGCAATATAAAACCCCTGATATGGACTTGTATGAACACTGAATATGCACAAAAATATCAATGAAGAAAATAAAAAGTTCAAAACATCTACACATGAACAGGCTTCATCATTCAGAAAAGTCGAACATATAGAACAGGAAGCAATTTTGTTTGTTTGGTGTTTGATGTCATTTTCAACAGATGTATGGTTATATACGACGGTCGATTTTTTTGTAGTGGAGGCAGACCACCCCCTTTTCCTGGGTAGAACCAGTATTGTACACCTCCCGCCATCCATAAGAATCGACAATTCCTCACTACAGGAAGAAATGCTTCATATTTTAAAGTACATTTTTTTAATTTTTTATATGTACATTTTAACAAATCAATGGAGGGCGAAATCTCATAGCACTATGCAAATTTAGTTTGGCCCAAGCATCTGCTTGAAATCCACAGCAAACAAAAAACGAATAAATTGGGATTTAGGGCGCATCAACAAAAGAAGTTATATGGCGCCAAACAGGAATGAACATGCCAGGCTCACCCTCTATTTACATCGTGATTAATATGGAGAATGGGCATAGAACCTTCTAACTTTCCAGTTCTACAGTAGACACTCATGATCATGAAAAGAGGTAAGGAAGTGGTACTGGTCTCTTCTATACCGGTATTTAAACCACATGGGGCTAAAAATGGAGTGTTTAAAAACTGGCAATGCTCATACAAACTATTAAGTACTGGTCCCTAAGCTCATGAGCAAGAGTTATCAGAGTTCAACACTAACAGTTTTTGACTGGGATCCGACTGGAATCTCTACTTTGTACATCTGGGTGCCCACTTCAACATTAGGGATCCCACATAAAACAAAGAGCATTTTAGTCTGGCCTAATAAGCACCTAGCGAGAGCGATTAATATTCGGGAACCTCGATAATAGAGGTAGAACGAAAGACAGACTGAATTACATTTTTTTGCTCGATTTTTGATTAAATAATCTATAAAGTGTGTTCTTAATAAGAACCTGACGGCAAAATCAGGGTTCCCAGTGAAATCCCCAGCTTCCATAAGCAGAGATCCCACCTGGAAATCTGCAACACTATTAGTGTCAAACCCTAGAACTTATATCCAAACCATGAACACGAAGGAGTGTCATTTAACACCCGGTTAGTTTTTCTTCGTAAAATTATTTACAAATTCTTTGAATAGTTCAAAGCAAATTACTAACTATTGACTTTATTGTACTAATAAAATATACATACATAAGCTAAGTGATAGAATAAAACTGAAAACCCCAAATATTTAATGATATGGAAGCACATTTAAAGTCAAAATGATACTGGATCAAGGACTCATGGTTCATACAGAATTATCATTATGAAATTTAAGGACTTTTTAAGGACTTTAAAGGCCCTAATAACCCATTTTTAAGGCCCGATTTAACTCGTAACATTATCGGTGATTTTTTATTTTTTTGCCGTTTTCTTTTTAAAAACTACGTCAGATATCTAATCTCACTACTGGACAGGTGCTCACCAATATTTGTCCCAAAATGTACAAGTGTACACAGAGACTTATCTTGACATACACGACTACTGTCTTGGTAAAGGTAAGTAACGGTTGAAGGAAAAAAATGGCCAATGCAATCTCTATGCCTTGTTTCTCTATGCAGGCGACAAAAATCATTTGGTAGTTTCTTGTATAAATAATAAAATTATTATAATTTGTTTGAAATAAACAAAAAATCATAAAACATCAAACACACATTTAAATCTATTATCTTTTAAACATGTATTAAGCAGTAGTTCAAAAGTTAAAGTTCACGGTCAAATAGATTTGCTAAACATGTATGTCTATCAGAACAAGCAGAATACAGTCCAGGACAAGGAAAACATGGGTCAGGACAAGGAACATGAGTCAGGTAATCAGAACACAGGTCAGGAAAAGGGGAACATCAGTCAGGAAAAGGAACATGGGTCAGGCATTCAGAACACAGATCACAACATGGAAAACATGGGTCAGGCAATCAGAACACAGGTCAGGACAATCAGAACACAGGTCAGGACAAGGCAAATCATGGGTCGGGCAATCAGAACACAGGTCAGGACAAGGCAAAACATGGGTCAGGCAATCAGAACAAAGGTCAGGACAAAGGGAATATGGGTCAGGACAAGAAAAGCAAACGGAGAACATAGGTACAGGCAAGAGCATTTCCTAGGAACATAAAGCTGTCAAATTAGCACGAGTTGGGTTTCAAGGCTCACCACAGATACGGTCACCGTAGATACGCACCTCAGATATGGTCACCACAGATACGGTGCCAACAACAAGAGTGAACATTCATGGCCCACCTTTTATTTACATCAAAATAAAAATATGCAGAATAGAGCTTTACATAACTGCAGAGTTGTTGCAAACTTTGTGGTAAACACGTCATTGACGCCGGAGCCATGTTATCTTTATCCCCCCGGGGTCGATGGGATAGGCAGTGGCGCTATTCTTGCGCAGGAACCACATGGGTCTGGATGACTAACAATAACTGCAGATGTAATAAGAACTCAACATAGTTATCTCACAATTCACATATCACACGATCATGCAGACATTACCAAAATAAACACAGGCGATCTAGCAATCCTACCTCACTGACCATGTGATTCACTCATGAGGGTGTAAGCCCTATTGCAAATTTAGGGTACAAAATAATATTAATTCCCAACAATTGTTATCTTGTACATTTCTTCTAGAATTATTAAAGGTAATTGTGTTTTAGATCGAATCACAGATATAAATAGATACAATAAAACTTTAGATAATGTTAAAACATTACACTATTTGTTTTTTGAAGTCATGAACATTAATGATGTATTCCCACTTTGCCTGTGACAAAATTCAAGAACTTTACCAGGCCAAAGGACTAGGTATGATAAGGGACAAAATTGGCCCCCAATATTGAAAGTTTTAATGCATAAGTTATGAATATCTAGCTTAACTACAAATGAACTGAATCAATATTAAAACTCATTATAAGTACGTTTGAAAGCTCTAAATGAGTTTAAGAGCCTCAAAAACGAGGCCTTTTCTTTCAAAAAAATGAAATTTTTGCATTTTCAGCAGTTTTTGGACTTGGAAATACAGAGCGCACCCTCGAGCACAGCTGATTTTTTGTTGAAACAAGTACTTGATAGTGATGCATCATCAGCCAAAAAACTGTGTGCTCGGAGGTGCGCTCTATACTGTCAGGATAATAATCTTGCCCAGAAAGGTCCGAAATCTATAAAATAGAACAAATTTACCACAAATGCCATTTTTTGAGACTCTATTAATTCTTCAAGATAAAAAAAATAAAAATATATTTTGAAAAAGAATATGACCAAATTATTTTTTTTAATGCATTTTGAATATATAAGGGGCCAAAATACCCCCTTATCATACCTTGTTCTTTCCAGGACCTTCAACTCGTAGATAACAAAGCAAGTTTCAGTTACAAAACCACCGATCCACCTTTGAACAACTTGCTTAAATTTGGTATCGTAAAGCAACTGCCAAATGTTCAACTTATGTTTTTTACTCTCTGATTTGGTCCAAACAAGGATAACTTATAAATGTCAAGGACTTTTCTTTCAGGTTATAATTACCCTTTTTAAAATTCAAAGATTTTCCCCAAATGTTAAGGTAGTGTGGGACCCACGACAGCATTCCATTCACAGGTCTTCCTGTATCCATTTGCCAGTGGGAGAACATCCCTCCAAATAACGGAGGCAATTAACCGAACAAACTCCACACATTTTGTAATACTTCCAGCTTTCAACACATGTTAACTGATTTAGTTACACGCTTCATCTCTATTAAATTTCATTGCACCTATTTGTCCCAGTGTATAAGATAGTCATACGCCAAATTTTCTTTCACACGCTTGCCATACACATGAAATCCGGCTAATCCGTAGCCAGTCTTGTCATAGGCATAAAAATAATGTCCGACACTAGATTTCACTTTTTTCACACTTATTTCATCTTTGGCATTTTGGAGGTCTGTTAAATTCGGCAGAGGCCCGAGTTTGAGACCTTGACTACGTCGACTGATGCGTTGGCTACGTTTTCTGTCTTCCGAATCCTCGACCGAGGTAGAGACAGATTTCCTACTTTGTTTTTTCTTTTCCTTCATTTCAGGCTTTTTGTCCTCAATTTCAGGCATGGGCGGTGTAACGTTACAATTTGGCACAACTGGTTCAACTTTTTCTAGAACTGGAGGTCCGTCAGATGCAGCATCCTCGTTTTCATTCATCAAACTCCCATTTTCACTCGCGACCTTCGTGTCCAAACTCGACAGAAAGCTACTCCAGATTTTGGCTCTTGTTTCTGCGACAGTTTTTTCTTCAAGCTGTTCGATATCAGTTTTGAATGGATGTTGGTGGTCGGCGTACGAGCTCTGTCGTGGAATGAGGTTCTCTAGCAGTGGAAGCTTTGGCTTGGACTTCCTGACATGCGGGGTTCCCTGATTGTGCACTGGACTGTAGGTTCCATCCACCTGTAATACAATGATATTTTTCAATTCATGTTTTGTACGTCATATTGCACCAGTGATTTTTTTACCTTTTTTCAAAGGTACCTCTACCTTTTCAATTGGGAAAATTTAGCGGCGTTTTTACAAAATTGGGAAATTTTAAGAATTCAATAATCAGTATTGTCTACATGAAAACAAAGTACTTTGAAGGCATTTATTGCTCATAATATGTTATTATTGTAATTCAGTCATTCAAAAAGACAGTTTTCTTTTTTTTTGTCACTCGTAAGTTAGGAAATTTCAGTACAGGTCTGCGGATATTTCTGACGAAATCTGTTTGTCAGAGTCACATTTGTCGGGTTTATCACCACCCGTCGGAATCGGACTCCCACTCAGCTTTTTAAACAAAGAGCTTATGCTCTGCAAGCCCTTTGCGTCCTGCCTTTTTAACTTTTTTACATAATATTTTGAATTATGTGATGACATGATGGAGTTTGTTGATATCGAAGAAAATCTTGCTTAAAAAACGCCTTTCGTCGTTGTTTCGTATAATACTATGCTAATTTAAAGCGTTCCGATTACACCCATTGGATAGCAGGTGCGCGCGCGACTACAAGGTTGTTGTGCAGAGGGGGTAAAAGCGCCGAATGTTCTAGATAATGAACTAGCTATTCAGCACAATGATTATTTTTATCGAGGTACAGAACGGCTTTTACCCCAACCTGGTTGTACGACGATATAGGTTTTCGCGGAAATTACAATGAAATACGCTTACGGAAAGCACTTTTCCCTATACTTTAAGAGTTAATTTACTATTTCAAATTTGTATATCATTCTAATTGGGAAAATATGCAGCAAATTGGGAAATTATTTCTAGGGGAAACCGCCGATATACGGTAGTAAAACCTACCAAAAAAAATCACTGTGCACATTCCACTATCATAATTATATATAATTAACTCCATCAAATCTTGTAAGCACATTGCTCCTTACAACAGATTTTTAAGGGGTATTTCAGCATTAAAATGTGTGCATTGAACAGCATTCAACAAATCAATTAGTGAAATCAGTATTGAAAAATGTACCATTTCATTACAAACAAGAGCACCGCCTGCGGGTGCCTGATGCTCGTTTGTTCGTGGAACTTAACCAAATTTTAAGTAAATGCACAAATGAGTTATGAAACTTGATTGCTGTGTGATGTTATGCTGTAGAACAACTATGCAAAGTTTCAAAGCTGTAGCTGTAAAAGTTACTGAAAACGCAAAACTTAACCAAGATTCACGCAGACGACAACGACGCAGATGCCGATCAAGTCATGACAATAACTCATCTCATTTTTTCAAAAACAGACAAGCTAAAAATGGCATATTTGTAAATAAAAAGTTAACCAAGATATTTCTCTCCCAACTTTTAATAATAATCCGCATTGCTAATTTATTTAGTGGGTGAAATACCCTTTGACAGGAAAGCTTATCTGAAGCATTACACTAGATCTCACCTTCTTAGTGAGAGCTTTATCCACCCTCTTTGCAGGAAGTGGACTGTGCTTGATTAGGTTTATGGGAGATTTGCTGAAAATAGAGAACAGTCTTGATAACATTAATAGATGGTCATACAAATTTAAAATAAAAAAGTGCAGAACAAAACTTGATTAGAAAACAAATCTTGTAGGGTCATAACTGTCACATTCTCTCTGAATTGTTCAGAAATCCAATTTTTCACTATTTTCTAAATTCTAGTGCAAACTAACATCCGTGACTTTTCCGTCTGACCCAAGTGAGAACTGTTTCTGTTTTATCCCAAATATAACCATAATGAACAAGAATTAAACCATTTATTTCTAAATCCACAGAAGGTAAATGTTGATAATTCTTATATTTTGCAGCATTTTCAAATGACTGCTATGCTTACCATTCCACGGGAGTGAAAACCTTTGACCTACGACCTTTAATCTTTAACCTCTTCATGACCTCATCAGTGACCTTGCCTCGCATTGGTAGTGTGATGTGGATGCGTGGGGGTGGGACTCTGACGCGCAGACCCCATAGCGGGTACTTCTTCCTCAATTCTGAACCACTCGAAAATCTGAAAAAATGGTCACAAAATTCATCAATTTGTAAAATAAAAGTTTTTTTTAAATACTTGGGCATAAATAAAGGGCAAGCAATTATCCTGAGTATCGGTCATACTCCTACAGTTCTGTCCAGGAATACCAGTCCATTCATACCAGATGGAGTACCAGTCACTTCTGTTCAGAAGTATGTCAGTTCAGACCAGATGGAGTACCAGTCATCTATGTCCAAAAGTATCAGTCAGTTCAGACCAGATGGAGTACCTGTCAGTTCTGTCCAGAAGTATCAGTCAGTTCAGACCAGATGGAGTATCAGTCAGTTCTGTGCAGGAGTATTAGTCACTTCAGACCAGATGGAGAACAGTGTCCCAAAGTATCAGTCAGTTCAGACCAGATGGGAGTACCAGTCAGTTCTTTCCATGAGTATTAGTCAGTTCAGACCAGACAGAGTACCAGTCAGTTCTGTCCAGAAGTATGTCAGTTAGACCAGATGGAGAACCAGTCAGTTCTGTTCAGGAGTATCAGTCAGTTCAAATCAGATGGAGTACCAGTCAATTCTGTCCCAATAAAATGAGGCCAGGCGATAAAGACCTATGCTGCAGCCCGTTCCGAGTCTTAAAATGGAAATGTGTAAGGAGCTTATAAAAAATAATAATATTAATATTTGGGTTTAAAATACAATTTCCAGTTCTCCCTAAATCACACATTTGTCATTACTCACCTATTCTTGTTGTTTCTCAGGGCACCTTCCACATGCTGATGCTTCTCAGCTGCACTCATGCCATCATACTGTAGGAACATTGATGGAAAGTTTACATGAATGCCTGATGATGTTTTACTGGTTACACGGCTCTTACAGCAACTGACAGGAAGTGACGTATTTGATCTAACAGATATGCAATAATTATAACTGTAATCTGCCAATCAGGCTTATAACTGGGTGGGGAGTTGGAGGAGGGAGCCCATGCCCCAATATGGGTGAAGTATGAATAGGACGCATAATGCTATAAGAAATCTCAAACCACAATTATAGATATATACATGCTTACATGCAAACCTAAATCTGCCTTTATCGCACATTTTATGGGGCATCACAATTTGGGTTCCATGGGAGACCAGAATTTGCAGAAGACAAAATTACTTACCCAACCATTTACAACATACTATCAGGAAACTAGTTCCAAAGCTTAGTTCAGCTAGGACAAGAAATGCAAGAGATATAGACCTGTAAACACAGCTTACACACAAAATTTGATGTGAAACAGACACATTTTAAGGGCTATCAGAATTTGGGTTCCATGGGAGCCCAGGGGTTACAGGAAGCAAATTTACTTAAGCAGCCCTTAAGATAATGCTATAAGGAAGCTAATGGCCAAATTTGGTTGTGCTAGGGTAAGAAATGTAAGAGATATAGACTTGTAAACACAGCTTACATGCAAAATTTTATTTGGAATGGGACACATTTTATGGGCTATCATAATCTGGGTTCCATAAGAGCCCATGGTTACAGGAACCAAAATTATCAGCCCTTAAGATGATGCTATAAGGAAGCCCATGGCCAAATTTGGTTGTGCTAGGATAAGAAATGTAAGAGATATAGACTTGTAAACACAGCTTACACGCAAACCTTGATGTGGGACGCCGACGTGATAACATAAGCTCTCTTATTCTTCGAATAGTCAAGCTAAAAATCGCTGATAGCAATAGAAAATTCTGGTCGGTGGCAAAAAAATAAGGTCGGTCGGGTTACCCGAAACAGAACAATTTTTTTTTGGCCTTAGATATCTCTGCCCTATAGTTGATATGAGAGTATAATGACAACAGGTTATATTATAATACGGTTACACATGCTTTATTATACTGTTGCACGTGCTATTGTTTGTCGGATGTATCATATTGGATTGATTGGTTGAAACAGAGAAATGATGGACAACTGGCATCATCCTAATTGTATTACTTTTAATTACAATACCCCTGAATTATAATGAGACCAATTTTGCTCTTTCCTTTGACTAAGGCCACATAAAAAAGTATGTGTGGCTCAGGTAACCCGACCGACCCTATTTTAAGGGGCCAACAAACTTTTTATGCAAAAAAAAAAAAAAAAAAATGTTGATAATGCGAAAAAATCGAACTCAAGGTTAGTAATTTAACATATTAAATTTATTATCAGAATTGAATTCATTATTGAGAAAAAAAAGGCCTACCTATCTACCCTATTTTTCTTGCCAGTATTACCTGAACCACACATATTATTTTGTTTGGCCTAATGATTTGACTGTATACAATTAAATGCAATTCAGTTGACAGACCTCCTTGACTTGTAGCATATTCCAGTTATCCTGTAGCCAGGGCATGATGTCACTGGTAAGATCAAAATACTTCCTCCGCTGGTCCAGGGCCAGATTGAACAGGGCAATGTGGACCAAATCTGACCTGAAATATACAGATGATGCAACACATTTCCGTTTTTATAATTTAAGAAATAGAACATCGTTTACTGTGAACTATCGTTTAATGTATTAAGGTTTGGAGTTCAATTGTTTACAATTGAACGACAATCCGTGATATATTATAGATAATTCACCGTAAACGATGTTCTATTTCTATTCTAATACCCCTAAAATGTGAAAATAACGCAAACATAATGAAATCTTTCGCATTGCTTTGCTTGCTTTCCTAACGTTGCATACGTTACAATGCGGAATGCTCAATGCTTATTCTCCTAACGTTGCAAACGTTACAGTGATATATCGTTCAATATAACGAGATATTTTAAACTAGGCTATATAGTGCGGGTGTATTAGAATAATAAATAATAAATACGTAGCTGTAATCTATCGGTAAATAAAATACAGTTAGGAGTTTGGATGCGTAGTAATTAAATCACAAGTGCGTTATGTATTTTATCGGTGAATAAAATATAGTTAGGAGTTTGGATGCGTAGTAATTAAATCACGAGTGCATTAATTACTCGCATCCGAACGACTGACTGTATTTTATTCTTTTATTTCGATTCTAAGACAACAATAACCTCATTGTTTATGCTATTGTGGAGGTCAAGATAATCACTTGGAGGTCAAGATAATCAGGCTGCTATGTTTACAGGCTGTTCCATTTGGCGCCACTGTATGCAAAGTTCTGCGAGGTACAGCATGTTTAAAAACACTAGTAGTCCCATGACAAACAATTGTCATTGCTTACGTCATATAGCTTATAGCTTGCACTGTATGACGTCAAACGTTTTCAGCTTGAAGATGCTTATTAATGTTATGTGTACTGATGCATATGATGGGTTTATATTGGGGGTGTGTGCAAGGTTTGGGAGCATGGTAAGTTTGTTGTAATTAATATTTCATTAAAATTACTGAGTTTGTCTTCGTGACATGTATTTACCAAGTGACGTCATATAACGTGGCGCTTTCAATGGACGAAATTTACGCCGGGAATAAATGGAAGTTGTATTTTATTTTAGAATAACGTAGTTGTCTCTCTTCTTTGTTTATATGAAAGACTGCACAGGTCTCGTTGGATTTCTTCATCCATAAACACAATCCTGATTAAACTGTGCTGGACATACATCAAGACAGGGTTGCCACTCTCAGTCTTCAATAAATTTCCCTGAATTTTCCCTGACTAAATAACATTTTCCCTGACTATAATTTTAGGTATTTTTTCTAATTTCTAGACAAAATACCTAAAATTAACAGCCTCCTACACCCCTACAGCCGTCCGATCCACCAACTTTATTTATTACATAAATTATTGAGCTTAAAAACGACAATACTAAAGTTGACTTTTGCAAAAGTACAATGGTAACACGATAATATATATACACTGAGATCTAAAAGTTTCTTTACACTTACATCTTTTCCATTATTGATCATTACAATGGATGTATCTTAAGAATCACTTGAGTATGGAGACAAATTTGACATAATACTTCATGTGATCCTGCAAAATATTTTTTTTTACATAATAATACAGTAAAAGAAGCTTGAATGGCTGGCCCAAAGAGCTGCATTACAAAAATGACCAATAAAAGATAGAATTTTATTCTAAATATAAATCTAAAATGTGCACTTAATATTCTTCAGCAAGGTTTGACTGTCAAGAAACTTTTAGATTTCAGTGTACCTAAAATGATATTGGGATCACAAAATGATCAACAAACATGTAATGTGAAGATACACAATCATTGAATAATGGTTAAAACTATATATGTAATTTACACTTAATTATATTAATTACAACTACTTGGGTTTATTTTTGTCCTTTAACTCTTTCCTTTTGCGATGAGACTAAAAACCCTATTTTATGAAATAACTCAAGCTCTGGAGGCAAGGGGTGCAATGTCCTTTCAGTCTTCTGATAAGATATTAAATATGAATTTCTGATAGAAAGTACTAGTACTAGAATGTACTAGTTGATGAAAATTTGTTATCCTTAAGAAACTAAAAGTTTAGTCTTAAAACTTTAAATTTGTTCACTTATCTGAAGACTGCCCTAGCCACTAAAACAAATTCTTCAACACAAAATCCTAATTTCCCTGACTTTTTGATATTTCAAATTTCCCCCGACTATTTTCCAAAATTCCCTGACAATTCCCTGACCTTAAAAAAACAAACAAATTTCCCTGACTTTTCAAGTCGAGTGGCAACCCTGCAAGAACTGCTTTTGATCAAAAGCTCATTTAAGCAATATTTATGTCATTCAGAGAGATAGCTAAGAATCCTGCATCAACCTCATACTATTTCATAGATTTCTCATTTTGAGTGTCACATGCAGTATACAAAAGCTACTTAATAAAAAAACCTACCATTCTACATCAAGCCGTTTGATATACTCATCACCAGAGTTACACGGGGAGCACACAAATATGAAGAAACTGTCTGCAAACAACAGGGGGTACTCTGTACACTGCATACAAGCTGGAACACAAGCATGGATTTTTTTCACAAAACAACAGGGAGTATTTTGTACACGGCATACAAGCTGCAGTTGACAAATATGAAGAAATGGCTTTTTTTATTATAGACATTATTTGGCTATATTCCCAATGCCAAAACATATGTTTTTCCCAATTTTGAGATAAAAATTCCCAATTGAAAAAACACACAAGAAAATCGGTAGAACCGATGGATGCTCCCCGAAATGTATCCTCCACTTATCATATGGCCTTGTATCACCCAGCAGTTTTCAATTTGCAGTTCCATCAGTAGTTTATGCTCCAGATAAAAAAATTAAATATAAAATTACAAAGGGCAGTAACTATATTTTCATTGCAGTCCCATCAGTAGTTTCGACGATATGCTCCAGACAAAAAGTCTAAGTATAAAATTACAAAGGACAATAACTCTAATTTGAATGAAGGCAGAGTTACAGTTATTGCACTCAGCACTTCCTATCATTGCCCTCTATCATTGTGTCAAATTTCATTGCAGTCCCATCAGTAGTTTTGAAGATAGGCTCCGGACAAAAATTCTAAGTATAAAATTACAAAGGGAAATAACTATTAATTTCTGGAAAGGGTTTAATCTAATGTTGGTAGAAATTAGTCTTGTTACCCAACCCATTTGTCATTTCTATCGTATATATGTTTATATTTGCTCTGTATGTAAAATATTGGCAATAAATTTGTTTAAATCAACTCTTAATTTGAATGAAGGCAGAGTTACGGTTCTTGCACTCTGCACATCCTCTCATTGCCCTCTATCATTGTGTAAAGTTTCAGGCAGGGCAGTCCCATCAGTAGTTTTGAAGATATGCTCCGGACAAGAAAGTGTGACGGACACAATGACGGATGGACAACAACTATATGCTCGCCCTTCAGGGACCATAAAAACGGAGCTTTAAATAGTGCGACAAGTACTGAGAACGAAATCTTTTTCAATGCCTCTACTGACCCTAGTGTACTGCAAACGGTATTAAAGATACAATTCCTCGATTTGATCGCGGTAATATTCCCAAAGTCTAGAAAAAACAAGAGGCCCAAGAGAGCCTGTGGACGCTCTACTGGCTAAAAGTTTAAGTACAAGGGGCCATAACTGTCAAAAATCCCTCAACCGGGACATGGCGAAGATATACGCAACTAGGCTTGGTGCCAAGTTTAGCTCAACTCCGGCAAGAGGTTTAGGATAACTAGTTTGTACAAAATGAGTGTATTAAAACCTTTTTTAAAGGGGTCATAACACTGCCAAAATTCATTCAACTGGAACACGGCAAAGGAATGCGCAACTGGGCTTGGTACTGATCATTCCTGCCAAGATTCGTTGAAATCTGGCCAGTGGATCAGGAGAATTAGTTGGGGCAATTTGTGTATTAAAACCTTAATAAAATGGCCAAAAATCACTCAATCAGAACTCTGCAATGACAGGTGCAACTAGGCTTGGTACTGATCATCCCTGCCAAGATCCGTTGAATCCGGCAATTCAGAAGAGACTAATCTGGACAAAGTTTGTGTATTAAAACCTTTAAAGGGCCATAGCTCTGCCAAAAATCATTCAACTGGAATAAGGCGATGATATGCACAACTAGGATTGATACTGATCATCCTTGTCAAGTTTCATTGAAATCCGGCAGGAGGTTCAGGAGAACTAGCTCGGAAAATGTTTGTGTATCAAAAACCTTTAAAGGGCCGTAACTCCGCCAAAAATCTATAAATCCGAACACAATAATGATACCACAAACAGGCTTGGTACTGATCATCCCTGCAAAGTTTTATTGAAATCTGGCGAGGATTTCAGGAGAACTAGTCCAGACAAAAGTTGTGTATTAAAACCTTTAAAGGGCCATAACTTACTCAACCAGAACACAGCGATGATACTCGGTCACATGGCCCGCTTCTGATTTTTTCTTTACGCTATGCGACACGGATCCAGAAAATAGGACGTTTGAAATCGCCCGAATGTTTTGGGCGATTTTGGCGAGATTTGAGAGATTCAAAGAGACTTTCAAAAACATATTTTTAAGTTTTAAGGCCCATAACTCTGCCAAAATCATTCAACCGGAACAGTAACACTATGTACAACAAGGCTTGGTACTGATCATCCCTGTAAAGTTTCACTGAAATCCGGCTAAATGAAGGCCCTTTCGTCTTAATGAAGCAAAATACAGCATTTTTTAAAACTAAATCAATGGTCATTACTCCGGTGTTACTGGTCCGATCTGGCTGTTTTTCGAACTTGTCCAAGCTTTCATCGATATTAAGAATCTGGTAAAGTTCGGTAAAGATCGGATGAAAAATGAAGGCCCTATCGTCTTAAAGAAATAAAAGTTAACAGACGAACGACGGACAACTCGCCATCCCATAAGCAGTAGAGCTAAACAAGAGTCCCAAGAGGACCTGTATCGCTCTACTGGCTACATGGAATCTTTGATGGGGAACACGACAACAACATGCGCAACTAGGCTTGCTACTGATCATTCCTGCCAAGTTTCACTAAAATCCAGCCAGAGGTTCAGGATAAAAGAAGTGTATTAAAACCTTTAAAGGGCCATTATTCTGCCAGAAATCATTCAACTGGAACACGGTGACGAACGACGGACAACTCGCCATCCCATAAGCAGTAGAGCTAAACAAGAGGCCCAAGAGGACCTGTATCGCTCTACTGGCTACATGGAATCTTTGATGGGGAACACGACAACAACATGCGCAACTAGGCTTGCTACTGATCATTCCTGCCAAGTTTCACTAAAATCCAGCCAGAGGTTCAGGATAAAAGAAGTGTATTAAAACCTTTAAAGGGCCATAATTCTGCCATAAATCATTCAACTGGAACACGGTGACGAAATACAACTAGATTTGGTACTGATCATCCCTGCAAAGTTGGCCGAATGAAAGCCATATCGTCTTAATGAGGCAAAATACAGCATTTATAACTAAAACAAGGGCCTTAACTCTGGTGTTACAGAACGATTTGGCTGTTTTTCAAACTTGTCTGAGCTTGCATTGATATTAACAATCTTTGTAAGTTTGGTAAAGATTCAATAATAAATGAAGGTGCCAAAGTGTTAACAAGGCAGAATATAGCTTTTTTTCAGAAAAACAAGGGCCATAACTCTGCTGTTACTAACCCCATTTGGCTAGTTTTCGAACTTGTCCGAGCTTTCATTGATATTAACAATCTGCGCAAGTTTAGTAAAGATCAAATAATAAATGAAGGTGCTAGAGCGTTCACAAGGCAGAATACGGCGTTTTTCAGCAAATCAAGGGCCAAAGCTCTGGAGTTACTGACCCAATTTAGCCGATTCTCGAACTTGTTCAAGCTTTCATTGGTATTAACAATCTGTGCAAGTTTGGTCAAGATCTAATAATAAATGAAGGTGGTACAGTGTTCACAAGGCATAAAATGGCATTTTTCAGAAAAAACAAGGGCCATAACTCTGGTGAAATTAATCCGATCTGGCTGGTTTTTCGAACTTGTCCGAGCTTTCATTGATATAAAAACACTGGCAAAGTTTCGTAATGATCCGATCAACAACGAAGGCCCTACAGTGTTCACAAGGCAAAAGTTAACGGACGACGGACAACTCGTCATCCCATAAGCTAAACAGACATACACAAAGAGGCACATACTTTTTGTTGTACTGTAAATAACAATTAACCTGATGGAACTTCTGATGGAATGAATGAATGAATGAATGGTGTTTTACCGCACGTCGACACATAAATAGGTCATATTTCTGATGGAACTTCATGAAGATAATTATTAATTAGCAGGTACTCCTGAACAGCTCATCAAGTGACAGTGACAGCACACAGGGAGGGACGTAAAAAGATGAACAGACAATATATTCTTGAGTAATAGTATACCTTCATGAAACCACTGTTTACATCTACAACACTGCAACATTTTCTGATACCATCTGAAATACACGAAGTTATTGGTAAGTAAAGGTGCTGCTTTTAATCAGTGCAAAAACGATTAATCGTTTTCAGCAGTCTTTGCAGTTCCCTACAGATGCACGGTGGTACCCTCTTTAATATTTCAGACGCAAACAAATTAAGAACGAATAAGTTTTAATTATTATTTCAGGAAACTTTTGTGATATATTTTAGTTCTGGTGAAACCTTTTCGAATTTTAAATTCACTGTTATTCGCTACAATCCATATTATATTACGCCGGGATACACATGCAAAACAGAATTTTTATAATTCCGTAAAAACAAGGTCAAGGTCAAATGTAGGGTGGAGCTCGGTATGAAGGGTAAAGGTTTACATCAAGTATCAAAATAGTTGTTCTGGTATATGGTGAAATAATGTCCCTGTCTTTGAATTGAATTGAAGTTTTACGGCGCACCAACACAAGAAAGGTTATATGGTGCCAACAGGGATGAACATTTTACATGTAGATAAAACGGTGTTATGAAGAAGACCTTGAATGAGCATGATAACAGAGTGGGTGGGTGGGTGGGGGTGGGGGGGGGGGGGGGGGGGGGGTCCGGGGGGTCCTACCCCTGCCTCTAGCGGATTTGCAGTGGTTGTATTCTAACTGGCAACCACACCTGTCTTTGAAGTCAAGATGAAAGTTATGTGGTGGAATGGGGCTTAGTCGGAGGGTTAGGCCTTACACAACTCAATGTAAATACCAAGTTTAGTAGCCACACCGTTGACGACAGGGTCCGACAAATCTTTAAAATCGGTGGTAGCCCACTGGGCTACCAGAAACTGAACTTGGTAGCCCGGCGGACTCGAGGCAGTCCGAGGCGACTCATTTACATTGTTCACTGTTATTGAACATGTTTGTATGTAAATGGATTTACCAATAAAAATATTTCTATAATTATATGACTTTTGACTTTGTTGTTTTACCAATATAAAAATAAAACAAATTATCAAAATCATTTAAGTAATTTAGAGGCATTTTATAAAGATCTAAATCTAGGCTTTAAGAGTTTAACTAAATTTAGAAAGATATTTTAAATCATGTGGGTGCTAAAGCAAAATTATTATAAAATGCCTCTTAATCATTGAAATGAAATGGATAATGTTTTATTTTTGACAGTGTCACTTTAAAGTTTGTTGTTATATTTTCGTACTTAAAAAACATAACAATATTGAGAAAGTAAGAGTTTAAAAAAACAAAAAAACTTTTCTTTTTACCCCAACCACTCCACCAAATATTGGGCGCGATTTTTTCAAAAACGGCCGTGCAACGACGGCTGCACGGAACTTCCCCTCTGAAAATAACCGATAGTATGAATCAAATTGAGTACGATGTACAATGGTACGAATCTAATTGATGATGAAGTACGAAATTTCGTAGGAGTTGTCGTTCTTGAATTCATTCTATTTATAGAAACACGCCTTATCAACGAGTATTCGAGAAAAAAATGTGTTTTGTTAACTTGAAAAGCATCCATCTTGATTAAAAATGTTGAGACCCCATCTTGATTGATTGATTTCAGATACCCCCCATTCACCACAACTCAATTGTTTTTGTGTGTGATTTACCCCACCCACCTGTAGATGCGATATTCCGGAGTTAGGATGTTTTTTTGGGTCGTATTTTCTATAAATCGCCGTCCGCTACCTTACATACAAATTCTTGCAGAATGAAACAATCATGTTTGTTTCTCGATCATAAACATTCATTTTCGGCAATTGTTCTACTCTACTCAACTCAACACGTGTCCCTCATCAATAAAGCACCGTGTCCTAATTACTCAACACTAAGTGTATACACAGGTCACGGGTCGGGTCACAGTGGTAATCAGCAGTCTGCTATCGCGAATATGATTGGCTGATAGCTTATTTAGTGGGAGCGACAATAACCTGTCAATCAGATTCAGGCACGCGCAGGACTGCAATTGTTTCAAGTGCATAATGCTTTGGGATTTAAGGGATGTCGCGGAGATCAAAGGATGACGGAAATTCGCCGCCGGGCATTAAAATGCGACATCCGATATAGGTCTTGGGGAAACCCTGTATAACTAATCTGTCAATCGATCTGATCCGATCACCCATGGTGTCTAAACACCTTGTTAATTGGTGTTATTATCGACGCATGGCGGTGTAATCTTATCTGACTAATTAGCTGGGAACACAGGATTTTGTGATATGGATTAGAGCTAAAATCTGTTTTTTTGCCGGGCTACTTCAAAAGAAAATTTGCAGTAGCCCGCCGGACGCGAGATAGAAAAAAATGGTAGTCCGGATCTCGACTTTTGGTAGCCCGCGGGCTCCGGGCAGAGGATTTGTCGGACCCTGGACGATATTGGAGATACATAGCTTCAAAAAAACGTTAACCCTCTAAAATTGCCAAAGTTCTTTTGTCTTTAAAGGGACACATGGCATTGATTTGTAAAACTCGCGGCGTCCCTTTAGTTTTCCTACATAATTTGCATTTGTTCAATCATAATTATTAAGACAGTTCAAAGCAAATTGTCTTTACAAATTACTGTCATAAATATTGTAGCCAATAATATATTTAAACAATTGGAAGAATAACGAGGACAACTGAAATCTCTATTTTTTATTCAAATATGCTTTTTTTCTACATTTTGGGAACATACCCATACCCTCAAAACTGGGAATTTTAGCGCGATTTTCATACAAATTGGGAAACAAAACAGTCAAACATTTATTTCATAATTGTATCGTTCATACTGTTTACAGTACTGTACAACAAGATCAACAGAGGCATTTAAAAGCATTTCACATTCAATACTTGTCACATTTTTGCTACTTTTCAGTGTTCTTTCTTTTTCTTCTTTCAATTGGGAATTTTCTTCTCAAATTTGGGAAAAAAATATATGTTTTGTCATAAGGAATATGACCCAATTACGGCTATAAAAACAGCCAAAAAAAAGCGCCATGTTTAATTACATGCAAGTAGTTTTAAAGTCGGAATGATACAGGATTAATAAATCGTGGTGCTAATTTTAATTAAGAAATAGAACAGCGTTTACGGTGAATTATCGTATAATATATATTATGGTGTTGAACTCCAAACTGTGATATGCTATACGATAATTCACCGTAAACTATGTTCTATTTCTAATACCCCTAAAATGCGAAAACAGTGCACACAACTGAAATATTTCGCATTGCATTGCTTTATTTAATACTCTCCTGACATTGCAAAAATTACAGAGGCCAAAAGGTTTGAAAACGGCTTCAAAAAAAAATAGGTGGGTAGGCGACTTTTTTTTTTTTTATTAATACCTAGATATTACATGGTTATGGCCCATTTTCTATATTTGGTAATGTACACTGGAAACCCCAGAGGTCGTGAGTTCAAATCTCACTGGAGGGAAACATTTATTTTTTATTTTTTATCTCCATAAAAAAACCTTGGTTCGTGGGTTCAACTTCTTAGAATTATTTATTTTTTAATTTATTTTTTTTTTGCAAAAAAAAGTTAGGGTCGGCAGCTAAATAATAGGGTTGGTCGGGTTAGCGGAAACAAACATTTTTTTCTTTTATTCCTGATATATCGTTGAATATAACGAGATATTTTAAACTCTGTTATATAGTGCCGGTGAACAAAACATTTGATATAAACTAAAGATTGCCGTGTGTCCCTTTAGTCAAGGTGTTAAAGTCCAGGTGAAGGTCACTGGTGGGTGGAGCTTAGTCCAAGTTGTCTTACCCAATTCGATGTACAAACCAAGTTTCATAGCCATATCTTTGATGGTATTGGTAGAGCTCGAATTTAAGCTGTCGCCAGTCAATTTCTCAAAATGCCAGTAACCTATAAGGGCTGTGCCAGCGAAAAAGTTATTGGAGAGTAGGAAGGTACTTTCCTGTGGTGGTGGTGGTGGTAGTGGGGGTCATCACTATTTCTATTCTGCGAGTGTTGGGGGCAAACTAAAAGTTCTGTGGGAGGTCGTCTGAAAAAACTTGGTTAAAAGTTTGATTGTCTATGCGGGCAAGTGACCTTCGCAAATCTGGTTGTCCGCCACTTGCCCGACGGACATTTCCATTCCAGACCAAATCAAGTAGCAAACCAGCCACATCAGAATTTCATTTTGATAACTGAATAAAACTGGCCGCTGTTTTTCGCCGCTAGCGATTGTTAATGAGATCAAACAACTTTCGGTACAATCAACAATCTCGCCGCAGGCAGCTTAATTTGTGGCATTATTTCAATAAACAACTAATTAACCCACACACGCATTTCACATCGTTTGAAAACATAATCCTATCACAATTTATCCCGACACGACCATCAGACGTGTGTCCATTGGCCAATGAAATCGCGGCAATTATGTCCGTGACCTTCCAACCATAAACATGGCTACCTTCAGAAATCGTTTCCAAATAATCTCTGAAGGTCATTTGGACCTTCCATCAATCAAATCAGAAAACCCTTTCTTAATTTGCAAATTTAATGTGTCAAAATAATGATTGACAGACCCACGATGTTATGTTTTTGTTTAGATAATCTTGCCGAAGATATTTTCGTAACGAAAATAGATTTTCTTTTACTCAAAGCACTCGTTTATCAATGCGCTTTTATGAGGTATTTCATCGATATAGTCTGTAATTAAACGTATATGGAAGTGCATACTACACAATTAAGCTGCATAACAGCGTATGTGCATGTCATGGGTTTTCGCGATTTCAGAACAATCACAGAACCTTTTTCTCAAGTTCTGAACTTTCGCTTTTGATAAATAGGGTTACTGCTACTACTCCTTAAACAATTCCTAGGGGAAACCCTATTCATGCCTCTTGCTTTCATCTAATTCCCTTTAGTTAAAATACAAAGGCGTAGAAACGTTACCATGGTTGCAAAAATTGGGGGCCAAGTGAATATTTTTAGTAACGATTTTGTCTTGTTTCTTTGCTTGTCACACATTTAAATGAACACAATAGCTTCTTTTTTCCCTGTCAACTGGTTAATTGAACACACTGTGACATTAAAAGTTCCATAAACTAGCTGCCAAGCACTTTTTTTGGATGGTCATCAAATATAATGGGGTTGTGGTGATTGGTGGGACTGGAGGGCGGAATAAAATGAGTTTGTATACTGTCAGATTCATCATTTTATGATTTAAGTATAAACACAAATATGTAATACACCACAAAAGAAGAAAATGCAACAATTTTTTTTTTATATGAATGAATGAATACAATGTATTAACTAATACATAAAATACACTAATAATGGTACAGCGACAATTTTTAGGGCAATTAAGTGTTCTTAAATGTGGGGCAAGTGACTTTTATTTCCAGAACCCTACTTAGCCAACACCTTACTGGGATACATTTTGTCGTCAAATTTGTCGCATTTATAGCAAAAGATGCCCTTTTTTGTCTTAAATAGGTGCAAATTCTGATGCACATGTACTAATTTCAAGTGAGGAAGAATACTTGTAATCTAATAATTGAGTACACAACTATTTCTCAGGCATACTTACATTCCTGGCCCCCCACAGTAACAATAACTCTGTTCTACGTTGCCTTTATGCTGCACGTCCCACGTCAACTGATCAATCTGAAATACAATACATCTGTCAATCAAGCTTATATCCACAAGAGATTTGAGCCAATTAAACGTTCATTCAATATTTACACCTGTACCAAAAGCATGTGATGTCCCACAAACAACGCTAAAATACAATAGATCATATGGCTTGTGGGAAACCATACCCAGGCAAATTAGAGCATGATGTTTTACGTCATTTTTCAACACATGTGAGGTTATATATTAGGGCTGCAACAATTCACCCAAAGCTCGATTCGATTCGATTTCGATTACAGAAACCTCGATTCGATTCATGTTTGATTTAATACTACCTCGTTTTTTTCTTTTAGTTTGACTGATGAGTTGGGATTAACTTGTATCTGTTGTATATCTGTTTAATCTGTTATATAAGGTGTGTGTTTAATAGTATTTCAATAAATATAAAAAAAGAACAAGCTTTTAGTCTTTTATCAGTATCACAAATTCACAATTTTAATTTGACAAAAAATCACAGGTTCATACGACTAGTAGTACAACATTGTAGAAAGATTCTGTTGAATACAGGCCCCAAGTTCATGAAAAAATGTAAGTCAGATTTTCGAACTCAAATCAATATCAACGTACTTGCCACGCTGGGATTTGCCTTTGAAACATCGACATCATGTTTTCTTTTTAAGTGTTGCATTAAGTTAGTCGTACTACCAGCTTTTGGACAGCTGACGTCCTTGTAACATAGTTTACATGTGGCTTTCTCAGTTTCCTTTCCCTCACGGAAACCAAAGTGTTCCCACACCTTTGATTTCAAATTTGTGGGTGCATTTTTCAGCTTTGGTTTTTCAGCGTCGTCGTTGGACGCCATTTTGACGAGCCTACTAAAGCGAGAATGAAATGTACTCATCAATTGGATAACTGAATTATTATTGACCAATCGCACGTCGCGTTACAAACGGTTACATGTTTACAATGCGGACTTCCGTTTTCAGTGTAAGGGGTTGTGAATCGAATCGAAAATGGCTGGGTAAGTATCGGAATCAAATCGGCGCTTGTTAAACCGGTTTTCGATGCACCGGAGGGAATCGTTGCACCTCTATTATATATGACGGTCAATTTTTTGTTTGGTGGAGGCTGACCACCCACTTTTCCTGGGTAGAACCAGTACTGTACACCTGTTGCCATCCGTTAAGAATCGACACTTACTCACAAGTCGTGCTCCCCGTGGGATTCGAACCCGCATCGGTGAGAGGCGAAGGTTTACAATGCAATGTCAACCATTCGGCCACAGAGACGCAACAGGAACAATAGAGGGCGGAGCTATAAAATGAATGCCGGAACTATTCATTATTGCATATGTTACAGGACTCCCTCTGTGTAAGAATTAGCAATTTAGCTATACTAAATGCACTTTGAAATCATCTTGACATCTTGACAGCACTCAAAGATCTGGCTGAATGTTGTTGAAAAAAACATTTTATTAAAACACACATGGGACCCCAGGAAGGTATTTTTAAAACAGAACATCCACCCACAGATGTAAAATTTAGTTTAAAGAACCAAATTTAGAAACTAGGGTTCATCCACAGATGTTTATTAAATTGCCCTCCTGGGGTGCCAGGTATGTTTTAATGGAATAGCCGTTAAATTGAAGATTTGGAAACACTTACATTATACGGCAGTGTCAACTTCATACGTCTCAATTCATCAGCTGAAAAGAAATAGTTTAAAGTGTGTGGCTGTAATAGATATTATATACTTGAATAAGAACTAGCAGTTAAAGCTACAGACCCTCTATATAAATCGATTTCTTCTTTGTAGGCGCGTCATTATTTGTAACTTCATGTTCACCAGCTCGTCGAAATCGGGTATTTAAGCGAGCAAATATAACGCAGGACATCATTTATTGTATAGACATCGACCAGTGCACATCGTACCTGTACACAGGTAACATTATGATTTACACAAGAAAAAAGATTTGCCTCTTTCGGGACTCGAACACACGACCTTCTGATTTCAAGTCAGGTGCTCTATCACTGAGCTATAACGCTGCTTGAGAAAATGGTATACAAACTACAATTTATTATGGGGCAAAATAACAACATATATTTGAACGCAAATCAAGATGAATCCATAAATATATAGACCATCTTGTCGGATGTGTAAATCAGCATTGCCTGGTGTAATACTATATGTTATCAATATGAAACCGATACTCCACCTCAAAACAACCATATATCGACTTATTTAGCGCATGATGAGTTTGTTTGTGTGCTAGTTATTACGTAATGCCTATTTAGTGTAATAATGCTAGAACAAAGCAATAAATAGCGTTGGTCTAGTGGTTAAATGTACGGCCTTCAAAACTTAAAAGCGCAACGGCTGTGGTTCAGATCCCATTCCGGGCAAGTACTTTTTTTTATCACATATATTCTGAAGCCGTATATTTATCGATGTTACCTGTACGATGGCTAAATAAAAATGCGATATTTTACGCATCGATTTCTGCCTTATATACCGACTTTTGGGGTGTTCGTCGATTTGAAACTATTTCACACGTGACTCATTCATATTCATGAGTTATTACCAGTTAATATAGGGGGTCTGTAGCTTTAAGGACGGGACACAAACATTACTAAATCAAGGGCAATAACTATGTAACACTTACTTTCAAGATTTTGGAAAGATTTTTGGATAGAAAAGCTCGAAAATGACGGATTCTTCCTCTAACAAAATAGTATTTTTTTGCCCTCTTTGGGTGAGAAAATTCCCCTATTTTTTTTGTAAACAACATTTCCCCCGCTTTTTTTCACTCAAATGTTATGTTTTGGATATATTTAGTCTTTTTCAACTAATGCCCCGAAGGCATATTTGTACACCCAAGACATCAATTTCTGTTCACACTATTTCTGTCTCCCCCATCCCCAACCTGGTAATAAACAAGCTGAATTTTTCTTTGACATAGTCAATGGCAGTAGATCAATGGCAGTAACTCCATAAAGCAAACCTTCAAATAAAATTGATGAAACATTGTGAAAAACGATGAAAGTTTTCGGATGACCAGGTCTGGAAATCCACATCCTTTCCATTATGAGGCAAACACAAACTTTAGCATGACAATGGACTATATACACTTCAACAAACCTCGTTTATCTTCCTTCAGAGCTCCACCTAGCTTCACGGTCATGAAAAACACGCACTGCCTACAGTACCATTCATCATCCGGGTCTACAATCTGCCCGGATCCAATGTAAGGGGTGTGACACTTCTGATGATAGCCTGCAAATATAGAAATATTGGTCAAGTACCATCTGGGTCTACAATCTGCCCAGAGCCAATGTAAGGGGTGTGACACTTCTGATGATAGCCTGCAAATATAGAAATATTGGTCAAGTATCATCTGGGTCTACAATCTGCCCAGAGCCAAGGTAAGGGGTGTGACACCTCTGGTGATACCCTGCAAATATAGAAATATTGGTAAAGTACCATCCGGGTTTACAATCTGCCCAGAGGCAAGGTAAGGGGTGTGACACTTCTGATGATAGCCTGCAAATATAGAAATATTGGTAAAGTACCATCCGGGTTTACAATCTGCCCAGAGCCAAGGTAAGGGGTGTGACACTTCTGATGATAGCCTGCAAATATAGAAATATTGGTAAAGTACCATCCGGGTTTACAATCTGCCCAGAGGCAAGGTAAGGGGTGTGACACTTCTGATGATAGCCTGCAAATATAGAAATATTGGTCAAGTACCATCTGGGTCTACAATCTGCCCGGATCCAATGTAAGGGGTGTGTCACTTCTGATGATAGCCTGCAAATATAGAAATATTGGTCAAGTATCATCCGGGTCTACAATCTGCCCAGAGCCAAGGTAAGGGGTGTGACACTTCTGATGATACCCTGCAAATATCGAAATATTGGTCAAGTATCATCCGGGTCTACAATCTGCCCGGATCCAAGGTAAGGGGTGTGACACTTCTGATGATACCCTGCAAATACCAAAATATTGGTCAAGTATCATCCGGGCCTAAATCTGCGTAGAGCCAATGTAAATGAATGAATAAATGGTGTTTTAAGGCACGTCGACACATAAATAGGTCATACTGTGCGCAAAAACTGACGAAAGATGAAGAAATTAAGTAGTAATTAAAAATAACGTAAATATATAAAGATAAAACTATTAAAAAATAAGGGATGATATGGTAGTAATATAAACTATATATGTAAATCAACAAATGCCAGTCAACGGGTATATGAACAAGTAAATATACATAAGAACACATTATAATGATTTATATACAGAGCCAATGTAAGGTGTGTGTCACTTCTGATGACAGCCTACAAATATAGAATATTGGTAAAGTATCATCTGGGTTTACAATCTGCCCAGAGCCAATGTAAGGGGTGTGGCACTTCTGATGATAGCCTGCAAATATAGAAATATTGGTAAAGTACCATCTGGGTCTACAATCTGCCCAGAGCCAAGGTAAGGGGTGTGGCACTTCTGACGATAGCCTGCAAATACAGAAATATTGGTCAAGTACCATCTGGGTTTACAATCTGCCCAGAGCCAAGGTAAGGGGTGTGGCACTTCTGACGATAGCCTGCAAATACAGAAATATTGGTAAAGTACCATCTGGGTTTACAATCTGCCCAGAGCCAAGGTAAGGGGTGTGGCACTTCTAGCGATAGGCTACAAATCACAACGCAATGAAAGATAGTCTATCAGAAGTGGATCTGCAAGGTTCGCTAATGATCTTGTCAGCCAAGACTTCAATATCTTCCTGTTATCCTTGCCATTTAAAGGAATTATTTACACTTGCTTGAAACTTTGTCGAAAAAATAAAGCGCTTGTTCTGAATAAACTTCGGTAGGAGGAGCTATTAAATTGCACGCATCCAGTGTACTTTAATAACAAATGGCTATTCCGTTATCTGAAAACACTCAGACGATGTGTATCTTTTTTGCACATATTTATTATTACCAACCTCCCAAGGCACATTATTGTTGGTTCTATAACAACGGGAAAAACAATGTAAATATAAGAAATATTTTTCAATTTTTCAGTGTTAATGTGATTAAAATCACCAACATTTCTGAATCAACTTATAATTGTACACACATACCTCTTTCTTTAAGACATATAGAGGATCTTACATGAGTACTCATTCATTATTGAATTTATTAAACGAGTTTGCAAAATGATATAATGCGAGGCTCTTGTCGAGCATTATATTATATTTGCTAACAAGTTTAATAAATTCAATAATAAATGAGAACGAATGTTAAGATTCTATATATTACATAACTTATGGCATCACGTCAGAAAACGTACATTAACGTCACTGATTAACGTGACGTCCATGACGTCATTAACGTTATGTTATACCACTAGTGGAATATCGAAAATACTGAATGGTGTTATTACACACCACCACATGTTATGTGATAATTTAAAATCTGTGCGTAAGCCTGTTTAGTTTTAAGTAGTTCTGGATCTTGTTGCATTTTATTTTTTTTAATTATTCAACAATTATCTATTTGCTATCTGAATCATTTACCTGACTGAACTTACTTCGCTTGTATTAACAGCTAATTATGGCGGCTAAAGCAAGTTGACAATACCCTTATACCTTGACTGCAGTGGTCACACAGTACGATCTCGTTGGGTGGCTCCGACGCCTCGCCAAGGCACACACAGCAGATCATCTCCTCCTCCTTGACAACTGGCAATATAAACCAACAATGCAATAATGCAACTGTGAATGCCACAGGGCCTGCTGTATCGCTCTACTGGTTTATGGCTGTATAGTGTCTAGAAGGCCTAAAAAAAATAATTGTGTGGTTCGGGTCACCCGACCCTACCTACGAATACCCGCCGACCCTGACGTTTTATGGTCCATTTCGAAAAAAAATAAAAATAAAAAAATAAAATAAAACAAGAGGTCAATGACCTTGAAGCTCTACTGATTGATTTTGATTTCAGGAAGTAGTCGCTAGACTTGTTTTTTGAAAATCTATTTTTAACCGTGGCGGCCATCTTGAATTTCTGGCCAACCTGAAATTTTGCTAGGATCAATTAGACATTAAGAGCAACATTCCTGTGAAGTTTCATGAAAATCCGTCAAGTAGTTTCAGAGGAGTAGTCGCTACAAGTTTTCATTATATAACTCTATGTAAACAAAGATGACCGCTGGTAGCCATGTTTAACGTCAAATCAAAACGATTTTCGACAAGGACCAACACCATGTCATACTGATCATTTTAGAAAAAGTCCCATATCAATATCTCTTATAGTTTTGAAGAAGTAGTCGCTACAAACTTATTTATTTTAAATCTATTTTTAGCTGTGGCGGCCATCTTGAATTTCCGGCCGACCTGAAATTTTTCTAGGATCAACTAGACATCAAGAGCAACATTCCTGTGAAGTTTCATGAACATCCGTCAAGTAGTTTCAGAGGAGTAGTCGCTACAAGTTTTTACTATATAACTCTATGTAACCAAAGATGGCCACTGGCAGCCATGTTTAACGTCAAATCAAAACGATTTTCGACAAGGACCAACATCATGTCATGCTGATCATTTTAGAAAAAGTCCCATATCAATATCACTTATAGTTTTTAAGAAGTAGTCGCTACAAACTTGTATTTAAAAAATCTATTTTTAGCTTTGGCGGCCATCTTGGATTTCACATCAACATGAATTTTTGCTAGGATCAACTAGACTTCATGGGCAACATTTCTGTAAAGTTTTATGAATATCCATCCAGTAGTTTCAGAGGAGTAGTCGCTACAAATAAAAGTTAACGGACAGACGGCCGGACGACGGACGCCGCACCACGGCATAAGCTCTGCTGATCTCTGATCAGTAGAGCTAAAAACAAAAAAAATAAAATATAACAATATAAAGTATGTATGTACACAAGTGAAAAAAAAATCCGACCTACCTTACCTACCAATTTTGAACATGTTACCAGAACCACACAATTTTTTTTTTAGGCCTAAGGTTTTTATATAAAATAATTGCTATCTTATTGATAAAAACCAACGGAAAAATTTGGTGAAAATTGAAAGGAAAACAAAGCTTACATGCTGTAAAACCACAATAGGAGGGTGGGTGCCAAACTGTAGCTGTTAATATTGAACTCATTCAAGCTTTCATACTGAGTCAGTGATGATTTAAGTTACTAAGTAAATCAGTTACAACCCTGACTGTATAAAGACTGACAAGTTTGGTAAAGATCTTATGAAACAAGTAATGTCACCAATTAGTGACAAATGCCACCCCACCCCAACTCACACTTTTTCTTTTAGTTATTTGACCTTCAAGTGTGATCTTTGAGGTACGGACACAATTATTGAACATACACCTTCTAATTGTGGTCAACATTTGTGAAGTTTCATGGAAATTCCTTCAGTTCTTTTGAAGAAATGGCTGTTTGAGACGGAAGGATAAACCAGGGATTTTTCTAGGCCCAATTTGGGGCCGAAATCCGCCTCATCCCAATCCAAAATAACCTCATAGTTTCCCCAATTTTTTTTCCCGGACGACGAATGGAAAAGTGTAACAGCAGTCTTCGTATTTAGCCACTGGTCCGAAGCCCAAGGCCAGTAAAAATTGACTCGGGCCAGTAAAATTGAGTATTTCATAGGCTCGTCGGGCCAGTAAACTTTTCAGGCAAACATATTATTAATTGCCAAAATATTTAAAGTTCAACGTAGTTCCGCGAATTATTAACATGTTTTCCCCTCAATGCGTGAAACGGATGTTTTAATCAAAATTTTAGACTGGTGTTCAACTTGTTGCATACTTTCGCTCTTTCATACTTTTATTGCGGCAACGACGTTTAAGACCCGACCGTAACTATTTATCGATAACCCGACTAGATTTTGTTCATATCCGCTTACGCTTTTGTTTTCAGTCAAACCTGAGATATTTTGATGGTGCAAAGCCTGCAATCAAACGTCCTTCCCAAACAAGCACCGAACAATCAGTTTCGAAACGGACATACGAAAAAGAAAGGAGGAAACGGACGTTCCAACCCAAATGGCTTTCGGATTATTCGCTGCTATATTTTGATGAAAGTTTCAACAAGATGTTTTGCAAAAGTTGCAAAACTTCAAGTTCATCAAACAATGATTCTGAATACTCCCTGTTCATAAAAGGAACAGACAATTTCAAGCTAGACACAATCAAGCGTTGTGTCCAGACTGCACCCAAACGCTGTTGCAATTTCATGTGCCTCATCAGAACCGGTTGCAGATAGCTCAGCTGCCAAATGCCTTTTTCAGCTGAAACAAGCCGAGTTTGACAAACTGCCATACAATTCCGCACAGCACTTGTCAATTCTTTACTTGCTTCTTTTGTCAGGGAATGAATTTAAATAAGATCTAAATAAACTATTTTAATGTTCACTGTTGGTTTCGTTGTGAATTCACTAACTTAAAATGATGTTCATACCATTACCTATCATCATGTATGTCTATGATATCCAAAAAGGTAGGAAAGAAAGAGATTTAATAATTGTATAGGGGCCAGTACGAGTCCTTTCGGCTAGTAGATTATTGCAGGTTACTGGCCCACTAGGCCAGTGCATTGAAAAGATTGTTGTAAAGGCTGTAACAGTATATCCCTGTTTCACTATTATGGCTGGTGGGGTAAATATTGGGGAAAACAGCCAAAAATAAACACCGACTGATGGCTATGCAGCATTGATTTTCCATACACTAAACAAATATAACTTTTCAAGATTTACTTTCAGTTGTTCTATACTAGATACTACTATATAATACACCAATCTCGAATTGGCGCGTTTTCTTTCATAGCAAAGTGCAGTCAATAACAACCGATTGCCGATAGAAGTCATCGGTTGAAATCGTCTTCGCATCGGTTGGAATCACGGAAGCAAAAAAAAAAAAAAGAAAAAGAAAGATCGAAATAGCAGAGGAAGATTTTACGTACGCACCGGCGTTTGTTTACATTGCGTGTTTCCCGCTCTATTTATTCATCGTAACGGAGTAGTATAATGAGTTAGGAACCAGCTTAAATCACGTGTACTCGGTAAAACGGTAGCGATAATACAAAACTTTTTATTGGCTGGGAAATGAATATTAACCAATAGACTTTCGCGTTGCATACGGGACTTCGCAGATTTCTGAAAAATGATCTGAAAGTGAAAGTACGTGAACAGCTGTTGAAATGGAGAAAAAACGCAAAAATGAATCGTCTTTGATGCACTTTGGGTTTACCCGCCAATCTGGTAAGTGAAAGCTATATGATACGATCAAAACACCCGATCATATTGTGATTTGAAGAAACAACAGTCCGTGAACCCATCCCAGGGTTAATCATTCGTACTTGGTCACGTCTATTTATCAGTATTTTTACCGGATTTTTTTTGTCCTGCACTGCATATTTGTTGTTTGTGAACTGTCTTTTGTGGCCGTTTGTTGACCTGTTTGGCAATCAAAAATGACTAAAAGTAGCACAGAAATGACTGAAAATAGCCTCTCAGAATGAGTATTATTCAGGAGCTTCGGGGGGCTTCGCCCCCCTGAACCCCCTACAAGGGCGTTGCCCTGGACCCACAAGGGGGCTCAGACCGCCCCCTTGACCCCTGGTCTATCCCTTCATTTTATCCTTCTATCCACTAGTCAAAAAGATAATGAAAACCCTGAAAGTGTAAACTGGTATGGAAAAATGATCAAACCTACCTCTATGGATGTCCTTAAACAAGGACCAATATTCAGAGTTATCCTCGTAGCGCAGCAAACACTTATTATTCTTGTCATCAATCTGAAATATACAATCAGTATTTCATGAGCAGTGTTTTTTTATGCCTAATTTGGGGCCGTTATTCGGCCCCTTCACAATGCCAAAAAGTATACTTTTTTCACAATTATATCCAAAAAATTCACAATCTGAAAAAAAAAAAAAAAAAAAAAAAAAAAAAAGGCAGTAAGGATACTAGACTTAACCCATTTCATTCGGGACACCGATCCATCAGTAACTACCCTTTCTATTCGGGACACCGATCTATCGGTATTATTTCTGTTGAAATCCCGTCTCCCATAGAAACGTGTATGAAACGTCATTTCTTTCTGTGCACGGAAGTGAAACTTTACTAGCGCATGCGCATTATTTGCGAGTCATTTCCGGATCTTTTAAAATTGAAAAAGTCTTGAAAAAAAGTAGTTTTTGCTCGTTTTTTCGAAGACTTCTTTTTGATTTGAACAAAATGGCGGAGGTCCAAGAAGCACTAAGCGACGGGGAGCGATATAGATGTGGGGAATTTGTCAGATTTGAATGATTCCTACGTAAAAAGTGACGATCCAGGCGAGGAAAACATCGGAGATCGTCAACAACAAAGGAATCGGTTCGAATTTCCCGACTATCAGGGATTTTTCGATGATTATTGGGACTCGGATGATTCGGATATCTCGGAATTCGAAGGTTTCCAAGGTGGATGGGTTCGGGATGACTTTCAACGTCGCCAGACACGGCCGTATACAGGTGAGGGGGGTGCAACAGTTCAGCACCCAGAGGAAAGTTTTTCCCCGTGATTATTTTGGTTTGATCTGAGATTATTTGGTTATTGAAACCAACCGATATGCCACCGAGGAAAGGGTGAAAAATCCCCAACCCCCGTTCGCACCAGAGTGGTCCCCTGTTGATGTTCCCTGCATGAAGGCATTCCTTGGCTTATGTTTTCTAATGGGGATCATGAGATTGCCCAGCAAAAATGACTACTGGCGGGTGAAGAAGCTTCTTTTACGGACCGCCTTCAACTCGATCATGCCACGTGACCGATACAACCTAATTTGGCGGCACATATAAACATAAAAACTATAACTTTAAAACTGTGTGAATGGATGTAAATAATCTTTATTACGGTGTAAATAAGACATTTACAGCAACTCTTGGTTACAATAATGACTTTTGAAGTATTCAATGGAATTTAAAGCTGATTACACTCCTAGCAAGGGCTTGAAATTCCCTTACAATCTACTTCCTGGGTTACCAGAGCAAATGTCAATATATCATACAGAAATTTTCAACTGAAATTGAGGTAGGACATATTTTCATGACCCATTTCGCATGTTTACCTATGTTGTTTTTTTAATTGCATGAGTTTTTGCATGAATATTGCATGTTAACTTATACCATTGTGTCAGGAATTTCAATACCTACAAAATGATATATAGTTATGTTATGTGATTTATAACAAGAGGCCCAAGAGGGCCTGTGAACGCTCTACTGGCTGTTATACCATTGATGAATCGAGTCGTACTACATGGTGTCTAGAGTGTACACAAGGTTTTTCAAGTATTTGACCTAGTGACCTAGTTTTTGACCCCATGGGACCCATTTTCGAACTTGACCAAAATATAATTAAGACAACATTTCGACAAAGTTTCATCAAGATCGGGTCAGAAATATGGCCTCTAGAGTGTACTAGTGACCTAGTTTTTGACCCTGTGTGACCCATTTTTGAACTTTAGCAAGCTATAATTGAGACAATTATTCTGACAAAATTGCATTAAGATCGGGTCAAAAATATGGCCTCTAGAGTGTACACACGGTTTTTCCAAAGTTTGACCTAGTGACCTAGTTTTTAACACCATGTGACCCATTTTTGAACTTGACCAAGATATAATTAAGACAAACATTTTGACAAAGAGTGTACACAAGGTTTTTCCAATATTTGAACTAGTGACATAGTTTTTAACCCCATGTGACCCATATTCAAACTTTACCAAGATATAATTAAGACAAACATTCTGACAAAGTTGCATCAAGCTCGGGTCAAAAATATGGCCTCTAGAGTGTACACAAGGTTTTTCCAATATTTGACCTAGTGACCTAGTTTTTAACTTCATGTGACCCATTTCCGAACTTGATCAAGATATAATTGAGATAAACAATTTGACAAAATTTCATCAAGATTGGGTAACAAATATGACCTCTAGAGTGTACAAAAGTTTTTTCAAGTATTTGACCTAGTGACCTAGTTTTTGACCCCACATGACCCATTTTTGAACTTGACCGAGATTTCATTGAGACAAACATTCTCACAAAGTTTCATCAAGATCGGGTCAAAAATATGGCCTCTAGAGTGTACACACATTTTTTCCAAAGTTTGACCTAGTGACCTAGTTTTTAACACCATGTGACCCATTTTTGAACTTGACCAAGATATAATTAAGACAAACATTTTGACAAAGTTTCATCAAGATTGGGTAGGAAATACGGCTTCTAGAGTGTACACAAGGTTTTTCAAGTATTTGACCTAGTGACCTAGTTTTTGACCCCACATGACCCATTTTTGAACTTGACCGAGATTTCATTGAGACAAACATTCTCACAAAGTTTCATCAAGATCGGGTCAAAAATATGGCCTCTAGAGTGTACACACGTTTTTTCCAAAGTTTGACCTAGTGACCTAGTTTTTAACACCATGTGACCCATTTTTGAACTTGACCAAGATATAATTAAGACAAACATTTTGACAAAGTTTCATCAAGATTGGGTCAGAAATACGGCTTCAAGAGTGTACACAAGGTTTTTCAAGTATTTGACCTAGTGACCTAGTTTTTAACCCCATGTGACCCATTTTCAAACTTGACCAAGATATAATTAAGACAAACATTCTGACAAAGTTGCATCAAGCTCGGGTCAAAAATATGGCCTCTAGAGTGTACACAAGATTTTTCCAATATTTGACCTAGTGACCTAGTTTTTGACCCCACATGACCCATTTTCGAACTTGACCGAGATTTCATTGAGACAAATAATTAAGATAAACATTCTGACAAAGTTGCATCAAGCTCGGGTCAAAAATATGGCCTCTAGAGTGTACACAAGGTTTTTCCAATATTTGACCTAGTGACCTAGTTTTTAACTTCATGTGACCCATTTTCGAACTTGATCAAGATATAATTAAGATAAACAATTTGACAAAGTTTCATCAAGATTGGGTAACAAATATGACCTCTAGAGTGTACACAAGTTTTTTCAAGTATTTGACCTAGTGACCTAGTTTTTGACCCCACATGACCCATTTTTGAACTTGACCGAGCTTTCATTAAGACAAACATTCTGACAAAGTTTCATCAAGATCAGGTCAAAAATATGGCCTCTAGAGTGTACACACGGTTTTTCCAAAGTTTGACCTAGTGACCTAGTTTTTAACACCATGTGACCCATTTTTGAACTTGACCAAGATATAATTAAGACAAACATTTTGACAAAGTTTCATCAAGATTGGGTCAGAAATACGGCTTCTAGAGTGTACACAAGGTTTTTCAAGTATTTGACCTATTGACCTAGTTTTTAACCCCATGTGACCCATTTTCAAACTTGACCAAGATATAATTAAGACAAACATTCTGACAAAGTTGCATCAAGCTCGGGTCAAAAATATGGCCTTTAGAGTGTACACAAGGTTTTTCCAATATTTGACCTAGTGACCTAGTTTTTGACCCCACATGACCCATTTTCGAACTTGACCGAGATTTCATTGAGACAAACATTCTGACAAAGTTTCATGATGATTGCATCAGAAATGTGGCCTCTAGAGTGTACACAAGCAAAAGTTAACGGACGCCGGACGGACGACGGAAGACGGACAACACACGATCCCATAAGCTCTGCTGGCCCTTGGCCAGTAGAGCTAAAAATGACCATGTAATCAATATTTTTCCAACATCACTGAAATGTAATCTGCTGCTGCAGCAAAACGCGTGAAAATGTTCAGATATACAGGACCTTTTATCAACTTAGGTTCTAGAATGAAATGGGTTAATATAAGCTGGTGTCAAAACTAGTCTGTATTTACCAAAAACAAAACTTAAAACCAAGGGATATTAAACTGTGAAAATAAAAGTGAAAAAAGTTTATTTCTCTTTTGTTACAATATTTCACAATTTTCACAATGTCTACGAAAATGCCGCTATTTTTCACAATGGCACAGGCACAGGCTGCATTCACAAAACACATAAAACAAGAGGTCAATGACCTTGAAGCTCTACTGATTGACTTTGATTTCAGGAAGTAGTCGCTACAGACTTGTTTTTTGAAAATCTATTTTTAACCGTGGCGGCCATCTTGAATTTCCGGCCGACCTGAAATTTTGCTAGGATCAATTAGACATTAAGAGCAACATTCCTGTGAAGTTTCATGAAAATCCGTCAAGTAGTTTCAGAGGAGTAGTCGCTACAAGTTTTCACTATATAACTCTATGTAAACAAAGATGGCCGCTGGCAGCCATGTTTAACGTCAAATCAAAACGATTTTCGACAAGGACCAACATCATGTCATACTGATCATTTTAGAAAAAGTCCCATATCAATATCTCTTATTGTTTTGAAGAAGTAGTCGCTACAAACTTATTTATTTTAAATCTATTTTTAGCTGTGGCGGCCATCTTGAATTACCGGCCGACCTTAAATTTTTCTAGGATCAACTAGACATCAAGAGCAACCTTCCTGTGAAGTTTCATGAACATCCGTCAAGCAGTTTCAGAGGAGTAGTTGCTACAAGTTTTTACTATATAACTCTATGTAACCAAAGATGGCCACTGGCAGCCATGTTTAAAGTCGAATCAAAATAATTTTCCACAAGGATCAACATCATGTCATGCTGATCATTTTAGAAAAAGTCCCATATCAATATCACTTATAGTTTTCAAGAAGTAGTCGCTACAAACTTATTTTTTAAAAATCTATTTTTAGCTGTGATGGCCATCTTGAATTTCCGGCCGACCTGAAATTTTTCTAGGATCAATTAGACATCAAGAGCAACATTCCTGTAAAGTTTCATGACAATCCGCCAAGAAGTTTCAGAGGAGTAGTCGCTACAAGTTTTTACTATATAACTCTATGTAAACAAAGATGGCCGCTGGCAGCCATGTTTAACATTGAATCAAAACGATTTTTAACAAGGATCAACATCATGTCATGCTGATCATTTTAGAAAAAGTCCCATATCAATATCACTTATAGTTTTCAAGAAGTAGTCGCTACAAACTTGTATTTTAAAACTCTATTTTTAGCTTTGGCAGCCATCTTGGATTTTATATCAACATGAATTTTTGCTAGGATCAACTAGACTTTATGGGCAACATTTCTGTAAAGTTTCATGAATATCCATCCAGTAGTTTCAGAGGAGTTGTCGCTACAAATAAAAGTTTACGGACAGACGGACGGACGACGCACCACGGCATAAGCTCTGCTGATCTCTGATCAGTCGAGCTAAAAAAACACTGATGGGTTCGGTTCTACTCTAAACATTTTTTAAACATCACAACAGTGGTGTAATAATACATTGAACTATCGATATATCCCTATATTAGGGCTGTGGATCGTCGGGTAAGTGGCGATCCGATCCGATCCACGAGTCAGTGCTTACGATTCATAGATCGAACCATGAATCAGCTTTTACAATTTTAAAGAAAGAAAAATGGCTGTCATGAAGACAATTTACTATCATAAGTAAATAATAGCATCACATACTTTGTGAAACACTAATAAATAGTTGCAGCACCCCAGGTAACAGCATAAACGTGATATATATCTATATCATTTTTTCAAAATGTTTATGCTGTTTACCAGGGGTGCTGCAAACATAACTTATATAATTTACAAATTTTCATAATGTCAATACATCCAGCTTGATTTTGCTTCTTGCTGCAACTTGCATGTTGTTTTCTTTTCTGATTGTAGTAAGGCCTAAAAAAAAATTGTGTGGTCCGACCCTACCTACGAATACCCGCCGACCCTGACGTTTTTTTGGTCCATTTCGAAAAAAAACAACAAAAAACAACAACAACAACAATATAAAGTCACAGTAATTATAGTACATAATTCAGTGCATCTTTCCTGACGTTTTTTTGGTCCATTTCGAAAAAAAATAAAATCCGACCAACCCTACCTACCAATTTTGAACATGTTACCCGAACCACACAATTATTTTTTTAGGCCTAATGGAAAAGAGTGTACATACATAATCAGTGATTTAAAATAGCAACAGACAAAAAGATCGCTTTCACTTTGATACGACGCTGCAAAAACATGATCACGTTGGCTACTGATTCAGTGTTTCAATGGGATTATGCATGCTCCACTGCGCATCTGAGCAGGGGGGGAAATGCGATATTTCATCATTAAATAAAGAAATCAATCATAAGGGGAATATATTTAATTCTATAATTATGAATTTGTATTTCTTTTCGTTTTTGGTGACTTTAAACAAAGTGTACTTCGACAATTTTTGTTTTAGATTTTATTCAAATGTAAACATGTTGCTAGCTCTACTTATTGTAATGTTTACTTCCCGTTAGCAAATATGGCGCGTATAACCTCTACTAACCAGCATTATAATGGCCCAAAGGAATCTATTTGGCGCTCTAATCAACTTGTTTTATGGAATTCTCATAAGGTAAATAAAAAAAATATATATCGCGATCCATCGATCTCAGAAGTGACGAATATTCGTATCCGAATTTCTGGCTGAACTCGTGGATATTCGAGTACCCAGTTACTCGCAGCAGCCCTACCCTATATATATATATATATCCAGCGTTTCCGTGGCCAAATGGTTAAAGACGTTACGTTGTAAATCTTCACCTCTCTCCGCTGCGGGTTTGAATCCCACTGGGAGCTCGACTTGTAAGTGAGGAAGTGTCGATTCTTACGGATGGCGGGTACAGTACTGGTTTTACCCAGGAAACGTGAGTGGTCTGCCTCCACACAAAAAATCGACCGTCATATATAACCTTACATGTGTTGAAAATGACGTGACACCATACAAACTATATATATATAGTCAGTGTGTTTTTTAGGCTGTTTTTATAACCGATATTGGGCCATATTCTCAATGCCAAAACATAGCGTTTTTCCCAATTTTGAGACAAAAATTCCTAACTGAAAGAAGGAAAAGAAAAACTCACAGAAAAGTATCAACAACGAACGAAAAGGCGAACAAATACTCCCCCCACCGGCAACTTGTAGGTGAGTGGGTAAACATATAAGACTTTGTTCCTATGACATATATTATAGAGATAAGCCCGGACAAGAATTTTCTATTTGACTACCAAGAATGAATCTGTCATTAGTATGAAATGCATTAAAATACAAAGGGCCACAACAGAGTATGTGCATCTCTACTTGATATTGCATCTGCTGACAAATAGAACAAGAGGCCCAAGAGGGCCTGTGGACGCTCTACTGGCTCAAGATAAAGTTTATGTATAAGGGGCCATAAGTCTTTCAAAAATCATTCAACCAGAACATGGCAATGACAGGTGCAACTAGGCTTAGTACTGATCATCCTCGCCAAGATTTGCTGAAATCTGGCAAAGAGTTCAGAAGAGATTAATCTGGACAAAGTTTGTGTATTAAAACATTTAAAGGGTCACAACTCTGCCAAAAATCATTCAACCGAAATATGGCGATGATATGCACAACTAGGCTTGATACTGATCATCCTTGTCAAGTTTCGTCTGTATCCAGCCAGGGGTTCAGGAGAACTAGCCCAGAAAAAAATTGTGTATCAAAATCCTTTAAAGGGCCATAACTCTGCCAAATATCTGTAAACCGAAACGTGACGATGACATGCACAACTAGGCTTGGTGCTGATCATCCCTGCAAAGTTTCATTGAAATCTGGCGAGGGGTTCAGGAGAAGTAGATCAGAACAAAGTTTGTGTATTAAAACCGCTAAAGGGCCATAACTCCGCCAAAAATCATTCAACCGGAACACAGCGATGATTTGCACAACTAGACATAGAATTGATCATCGCTAAAAAGTTTTGTTTAATCCGGCCAGGGGTTCAAGAGAACTAGTCAGAACAAAGTTTGTGTATTAAAACCTTTAAAGGGCTATAACTCCACCAAAATCATTCAACTGGAACACGGTGACTATGTACAACTAGGCTTTGTACTGATCATCCCTGCAAAGTTTCAATGAAATCCGGCCAAATGAAGGCCCTTTCGTCTTAATGAGGGCAAGATAAAGCATATTTCAGAAAATCAAGGTCCACGACTCCGATGTAAATGGTCCAATCTGGTCAAGCTTTCATTGGATATTAACAATCTGGTAAAGTTTCTTAAAGATCGGATGAAAGATGAAGGCCTTATCGTCTTAACGAGGCAAAATATAGGATTTTTAACTAAATCAAGGGCCACAACACCACTGTTACTGGTCCGACCTGGCTGGTTTTCGAACTTGACTGAGCTGTCATTGATATTAACAATCTAGTAAAGTTTCATAAAGATCGCATGAAAAATGAAGGCCCTATCATCTTAACGAGGCAAAGTATAGCATTTTTAACTAAATCAAGGGCCGTAACTCATCTGTTACTGGTCCGATCTGGCTGTTTTTCGAAATTATCTGAGCTGTCATTGATATAAACAATCAGGTAAAGTTTTGTAAAGGTCAGATGAAAGATGAAGGCCCTATCAAATTAACGAGGCAAAATATAGCAATTTCAACTAAATCAAGGGCCACAACTCATCTGTTACTGGTCTGATCTGGCTGGTTTTCGAAACTGCCTGAGCTGTCATGATATAAACAATCATGTAAAGTTTTGTAAAGATCAGGTGAAAGTGAAGGCCCTATCGAATTAACGAGGCAAAATATAGCATTTTTAACTAAATCAAGGGCCATAACTCTGCTGTTACTGGTCCGATCTGGCTGATCTTCGAAATGTCCAAGCTTTCATTTATATAAACAATCTGGTAAAGTTTGGTAAAGATCGAATGGAAGATAAAGGCCCTATCTTCTTAACGAGGCAAAATATAGCATTTTTAACTAAATCAAGGGCCATAACTCCGCTGTTAATGGTCCGATCCAGCTAGTTTACGAACTTGTCCTAGCTCTCATTTATATAAACAATCTGATAAAGTTTGGTAAAGATTGGATGAAAGATGAAGGCCCTATCATCTTAATGAGGCAAAATATAGCAATTTTAACTAAATCAAGGGGCAATAACTCTGCTGTTAATGGTCCGATCTAGCTGGTTTTCGAACTTGTCCGAGCTTTCATTGATATTAACAATATGTGCAAGTTTGGTAAAGATCAAATAATAAATGTAGGTGCTAGAATGTTCACAAGGCTTAATATGGCATTTTTCAGCAAAACAAGGGCCATAACTCCGGTGAAATTATTTTGATCTTGCCAGTTTTTGAACTTGTCCGAGCTTTCATTGATATAAAGACACTGGCAAAGTTAAGTAAAGGTCCGATTAATATTGAAGGCCCTAGAGTGTTCACAAGGCAGAAAATAGCATTTTTCAGAAAAAACAAGGGCCATAACTCCGGTGCTACAGATCCGATTTAGCTGGTTTTCGAACTTGTTTGAGCTTTCATTGATATTAACAATCTGTGCAAGTTTGGTAACGATCAAATAATAAAAGAAGGTGTTAGAGCGTTCACAAGGCAGAAAATGGCATTTTTCAGAAAAAACAAGGGCCATAACTCCTGTGTAACTGATCCGATTTGGCTGGTTTTCGAACTTGTCCGAGCTTTTATTAGTATTAACAATCTGTGCAGTTTGGTAAAGATCAAATAATAAATGAAGGTGCTGGAGTGTTCACAAGGCTTAATATGGCATTTTTCAGCAAAACAAGGGCCATAACTCCGGTGAAATTTATCCGATCCAACTGGTTTTCGAACTTGTCCGAGCTTTCATTGATATAAAGACACTGGCAAAGTTTCGTAAAGATTCGATTAATAATGAAGGCCCTAGAGTGTTCACAAGGCAAAAGTTAACAGACGGACGGACGACGGACGACGGGCCATCCCATAAGCTCTGCTGCAGTAGAGCTAAAAATACCTCTATTTCCGGTGGCCCGACTGACCCATTTTTAAGGGGTTGACCCTTAAAACTTTTTATGAAAAATTATATATATATCTTTTTTCTTTCTTTCTGATTTGTTTTGTTTTGAACAATGATTTATCACATAGCTTACATCATGGAAGTGAAACATTTTATATTTTCTGTAATCCACTGGGCACTGGTGATAATTTCAAATTATTACCAAATTACACAGCAGAAGTGGAGAATATGTAGGTAAGCCATATGATTTGCCCGAAATGTCATAAGACACATTCAGAGTTTAACGTTTTTCTTTCAGGTAAACAATGCGATTTTAATTAACTATAAACTAATTAGTAAAATTCATGTTAAACAAAGGTCTTTTGGTTTAAAGAGGGCTGGTGTGGCGCAGTCGGTAACGCGGCGGATTTGTAACCGGAGGCCCGGGGTTCAATCCTCCGTGGTACCACTGAGTTTTGTCGGTGTGTTCTTGGGCAAGACAAGTTCCCTTAGCCTCGTCCGTCGGATGGGGACCTAAACCGTGTGGTCCTGTGTATCGGTCTATCCTCCAAGCATGTTAAAGAACCATAGGAATCGATAATAAGAGTAGAGCATGGTTCCCGGATTCCTACATGTATCCTTCCTCCTCCCTCTGGGGCGGCTCTAAATAACCTATACAGGCCTGTAAAATTCCACTCGTCCGCTCTTGTCACGTGACTTGTCAGGCCGGGCGAGTGGATATTTCCTTCTGTTCGTCCTTACGGACGAGTAACTTTCGACATTAATTAGTATCAAAATAAATCAAGTCTTTATTGTTTCCTTTTATTCTGGCGAAGAAATTCCACAAAGCGTTTGCTTAAACTAAAGAAAAATAGCCGATAAATTACACTCAAATACACTGGTGGAAGTAAACATGAAAATATTGGTTACCCATGGTAACTTTGGTGATAGGGTATAAAGCCAAGATTTCCAAAGTTTGTAGACTGTGTCGTGATCAAATTATCCAATACGATAGTACCATTTAATGCTAGCATGTTTTGCAGGAGAAAAGACTGGAGGATACACAGTTGCAGGGTCCTCCACAGGATTTTTTTCAGGCGCTGGCATAGGCAGCGCGGGGGGTGGGTTTGGGAGGGGGCCGGCCCCTCCCTTTGTCGATTTTTTTTTCCAATTCTAGGGTGCACCATATGCCCTGAGATGATTTTTAATTATAAAATGAAGATGGGGAAGAACTATATAAAGAGAATATAATTATACAGTAAAATAGTATTTTATTAACTCATTTCCACATGTAATATACAGACAAAACATTATACAGAACAGAAATATAATCTGTACATAAATATAATATACAGTACCCTAGTACAAACTACAACATGACATAATATAATCTGCAATAAATATACCCCAATACAACAAACTCTTTATCCATTAAATTTAGACCATAATCAGCTACCATACACTTTACAATAATCTGCATTTGAATAAAATAATATTAATATTCATTCTTTACATTGATTGCCCTTAAACTACATGTATTTATTTACTAACCATTTTCCATTTCCTCAACCCATTTGAAGTCTTTCTCCCAGTCTGGATTGAACCCGGTCAGTCTGACCCTGGCTCTTTTGGCGACTGGTTCAGATGCTGAGTCACAGACAGTAGATGCAGCCTCAACATTTCTTACCACAAAAAACTTGCCAATTCCCCCATCTAAGGGTCTCTTACTACTTCGCTTTGACATTTTGTTATGATAAATTAATAGAAACATCGGGCATTTTATAGCAAAGTAACCCAGTTTAACTTCATTAACTTAATTAATTAAAGATATTAACAAATCTCTGAAAGTATCGAGTAATTTAAATAATCTGCAACAAATTAATACTTACAAACTGCAGACGATCCACGCAGAGAGCCGACGAACATCAAAACATCATATATTTTTTAACAACTCCTTAATAATCACTCATCATGTATTTAAATCACATTATCCAATCAATTATGTCACATCGCTTCATCTTATCTAATTAATCCCATCAAGTTTCGTTTGTCGGGACATAATAATGATCAACAATAAAGTCAAGTGATACACAGCTAACGCAACGCGACAACACCGTATCTCTGCCTGATTTGACTGGTTTATACAACTGTACACACTTGTCCTTGACGTGTAGTATTTCACACCGATAGCGCGTGACTTACATCCTGTGTAGGAGGTCTGTTTATAGTGTATGTGTCGGACGATAAGCAACACGAATCAAGAAAATCAAAGCACCGCGCTTGGGATTTAAAGGACCGCGCTAATTTCAAGGACAGCGCAAATAAGGATTTTGATTTTCAAGCACCGCGCTAGCGCGGTGCTTAAAGGCGCTGTGGAGAACCCTGAGTTGTATTATGATTTATCACAGTGACTTTCATAAACAGTTGCTTTTGAAATGTTAAAATGATGTCACATCTTATTGTAAGTGCCTTTCATAATTATTAAGTGGACAAGCTAGTCATACCTTAGATGGGATCTAGTCATTTATTTGATACTTTGATGATGTTACATGTAGTTTGTATCTAAATAAAGTGTTCTTGACTGACACTGATTTACCTTGTCTAGCACTAGCGGTAAGCAAAAATATGAAGGCGATTCCTGTTCAAAATTAAGGGCGAGTACAAAGTTGATAAGGGCAAGTGGATTTTTTTTCACTAGTCCAACAGGACTAGTTGTCTTTGTAAATTTTTTACAGGCCTGCTATACTGTGTTAAACAACATTCAATTCCTATTATTTGTGTAACAGGAATGCGTAATTTAACTGGGGTGGTCTTATATCGAGTATGTAAACTGACTACATCACACACTTTCAGTTGTATCATCAACATGTATGGGGTTTATGAGATAAATAGAATCTCTAAATATCTTGCTCAAAAAAAATATTTATTTTTTTGCCTTATGAAATGTATGTTTTATTGTTTTGTTTCCCAATTTTATGAAAAACTGCGCTGTAATTCCCAAATCTGACGGTATGGGCTATGTTCCCAAAATATAGAAAAATCAAAGGACTGAAGGTCCCGAGGGTCCCCAAGATTGAACAGTGTCTGTCTTCTTGGCGAGGTTAAAGGTTATGTTAAAATGTTGCAGGTGCGGCGTATTAAAATGAAATGTAGCCAGAGGCGTACCTGGGCATACATATGGCCGTGCGTATAATTTAGAGTTAAAAAGCTAAAAAATGCAATAAAAAGCCGGAGGTGGATTAGGGTAAAAGGTAGACCAGACCAACCCATCCAACCTCAGTAAAAATTGAATAAAGAAAAAAGAATGACCCTGGAGAATTGAAATAGCTTCAAAATATGTTTTTAAGTCGCTCAAAACTACTTATTTTGGGTTCAATTTTTCAAAACTTTTCACGGGGGAAGGATTCCCACCAGTGGGAGAGGAATACCCCATTCACCCATGCGTATACCCAAAACACTCCAGGTACGCCCCTAGTAGCTGTTTAGAACATTAGATGTTTTTGTACTGGAGTAACCGAGCTGAATTATTTGTTTTAATATTTAAGTGTATCTCTCACTGCTGATACATGCGTTGTCAGGTATTTGTGAAATATCTGTGTCTGTATTGGTTCAACCCAGGAAAGCATGGTTAGGTTAACTGACTGGCGTACATTACGGAAATACTGTTGATAATCAGACACTCGCGCATTTGTTCAAAGGAAATAAAACTGATCGATTGACCTGCTGACGCTCAGCTGTTCTTGCATGCACATTAATTAGCTCGCGAAATTCTATTCATTTTCATTGGCCGACCGACTTTACCCAACGCTCAGCTGTTCTTGCCTGTATATTAATTAGCCCGCGAAATTCTATTAGTTTCATTGGCTGACCCGACTTTATACATCGATTACTTACGTTCAACTATTTGATTTGTTTACATTCAGTTGGTAGTAGAATTGAGCACTTCTTGACAAATTCTTTTCATCAATTTGAGGATTTATTTATGGTAGATGCTATACTTTGCAATAATACTTTTCGAAGTACTAGCCACAATAACACAATATTTACGGACATTTAGTTCCCAATTTGACAGTAAAGCTCATCATCTAGGTCACGCTCTAGGCCACTGATGAGCTGTAAAATTGATCGGCATGTTTAGCTTACTCGTTAGAAATTCGTGCGCAAAATGTGTTGATTGCTTATTTTTCGTCAACGATTGTACATTTTCATGGTTCTGAATGAATGGATAAATATCGGGTTTCTACTGCACTATCGAATAAAATGAATTAATATTAATGAGATGTTCGACATCCGGGTAACTACAGGGCCTTTTTACCAGTTTTAGGGAAGGGGCCTTTTGACCTAAATTGGGGAAAAAATCCATGAATGGGGAATGAAATTTCCAGAGGTAAGTTTCAAAAATTGGGAAAACTGCATGATTTTAAAGAAATTTGGTTGGGGAAGGGGCCTTATACAGGTCGCTGCAAAGAAGGGTAAAAGGCCCTAAACTACGCTACTGAAACTTTCCATTCATAAAATGTTTATGTGTGTATTAATGCACATAGAATTTCAGCACATTTACAAACAAGAGGTCAATGACCTTGAAGCTCTACTGCTTGATTTTGATTTCAGGAAGTAGTCGCTACAAACTTGTTTTTTTAATTATTTTTTTTTAGCCGTGGCGGCCATCTTGAATTTCAGACTGACCTGAAATTTTGCTAGGATCAATAAGACATCAAGAGCAACATTCCTGTGAAGTTTCATGAAAATTTGTCAAGTAGTTTCAGAGGAGTAGTCGCTACAAGTTTTCATAATATAACTCTATGTAAACAATAATGGCCAGGTCGGCCATGTTTAACATTGAATCAAAACGATTTTTGACAAGGTCATGCTGATCATTTTAGAAAAAGTCCCATATCAATATCACTTATAGCTTTCAAGAAGTAGTCGCTACAAACTTGTATTTTGAAAATCTATTTTTAGCCATGGTGGCCATCTTGAATTTCCGGCCGACCTGAAATTTTGCTAGGATCAATTAGACATCAAGAGCAACATTCGTGTGAAGTTTCATGAAAATCCGTCAAGTAGTTTCAGAGGAGTAATCTCGACAAGTTTTCATTATATAACTCTATGTAAACAAAGATGGCCACTGGCAGTCATGCGTAACGTCGAATCAAAATAATGTTCGACTCGGATAACCATCATGTCATGCTGATCATTTTAGAAAAAGTCCCATATCAATATCACTTATAGTTTTCAAGAAGTAGTTGCTACAAACTTATTTTTTAAAAATCTATTTTTAGCTGTGGCGGCCATCTTGAATTTCTGGCCGATCTGAAATTTTGCTAGTCCATTAGACATTATGAGCACATTCCTGTAAAGTTTCATGAAAATCCGCCAAGTAGTTTCAGAGGAGTAGTCGCTACAAGTTTTTACTATATAACTCTATGTAAACAAAGATGGCCGCAGGCGCTGGCAGCCATGTTTAAAGTAGAATCAAACTGATTTTTGACAAGGACCAACATCATGTCATGCTGATCATTTTAGAAAAAGTCCCATATCAATATCACTTATAGTTTTCAAGAAGTAGTCGCTACAAACTTGTATTTTGAAAAATTATTTTTAGCCGTGGCGGCCATCTTGAATTTCCCGCCGACCTGAAATTTTGCTAGGATCAATTAGACATCAAGAGCAACATTCCTATGAAGTTAAATGAAAATCCGTCAAGTAGTTTCAGAGGAGTAATCTCGACAAGTTTTCATTATATAACTCCATGTAAATAAAGATGGACTCTGGCAGCCATGTTTAACGTCGAATCAATACGATTTCCGACAAGGACCAACATCATGTTTTTACTATATAACTCTATGTAAACAAAGATGGCGGCAGGCGCTGGCAGCCATGTTTAAAGTAGAATCAAACTGATTTTTGACAAGGACCAACATCATGTCATGCTGATCATTTTAGAAAAAGTCCCATATCAATATCACTTATAGTTTTCAAGAAGTTGTCGCTACAATCTTGTTTTTTAAAAACCTATTTTTAGATTTGGCGGCCATCTTGGATTTCACATCAACATGAATTTTTGCTAGGATCAACTAGACTTCATGGGCAACATTTACGGAAAGTTTCATGAAAATCCATTCATTAGTTTCAGAGGAGTAGTCGCTACAAAAAAAAAGTTTACGGACGGACCGACAGATGGACGGACTCCGCACCACGGCATAAGCTCTGCTGATCTCAGATCAGTAGAGCTAAAAAGACACGTATAAACTGTATAACAATTATTCACAATCAGTAGTTATATTATTTGGTATATATAACGTTCAAGTCAGTCACCTTATCAAATTAAGGTATACTTGAGGCAGTTAAAGGAACTACATTCTCGAATTGCGTAAAGCTCCTCGTCCAAAAACTACAACTTCAGAAATTACAGTATATAGGACTCCAATAGCGACTCAAAAACACCGATCGTGAACGACCCAAAATATATTTAAAAGCCATACATGTGCTTATTTCGCTTGGTTAGGTTGCCGATTTAGCATAAGTGTGAGAGTTATAGGACGTGTAACAACATTCCTTGAAGTAAGATGAAGTGTGTGAAGTTTTAAGAACATAGAATTGTCAAGTTATGGCCAAGGTTAGGTTGCAGGTTAAAGTGATGGACGACAACAAAGTGATCTGTAAGTGTCTGCCATGCTACGAGGCAACATAAAAACTTACCCTAAGTATTTTCCCTAAATAGAAGAGTCCATCATGCCACCGTGCTAACACATCGTCGTGCTTGAAAAACAGGTAATGCTTCTTTTTCACAGCTTTCTGTACCTTCCCCTCATTTGGCGATGCTCGTGGCGATTTATTTGGTGTAGAACATGGCGTACAACTTGGCGTAAGAATCTCAGACTTAATTGGCGAGATATTTGGTGTACTAGACCGGGACGATCGTCGTGACACCCTTCCCTCCGATATGGTGGGTGATAATGTTGTAGACAGCCTAGTACTACTGCTGCCAGACCTTACAGACAAATGTCCGGAAGATCGTCGTAACATATTCACTGTTTCTTCCAGTAACAATCTTTTATTTTGTTCCTTCAGCTCATTCAAGTTTTTACATCCATTTTGTATAACACCTTCGCAGTCATCCGTGCAGACTGTGGACGAACGTTTTTTACTAGCACTGTCAGCATTTGTAGATTTGCTGGGAAAGGACACTTGAAAGACGTCGGCATTCTTCTCCACAGCTAATGAGGATGGACGAGGGGAGGGCTTGAAAAAGGCAGATGAATCGCCCACAACGTCCAGTACATGAGGGGACGTTGATAATGCTGGAGGCTTACCTAACAACAAAAAAAGAGGTAATTTTAAGACATTTAAAATTATAAAATTGTTCCAGTTCATGATAAAACACTTATAATACAGGGCTTTTTTACCTTATATAACAGAGGCCTGTAAAGGGCCTCTTCCCAACTGAAAATTGGACTGTTTTTTCCCAACTGTGGCAGAAATATTTCCCAATCGGAAAACAGCAGTCTCTAAGAATTTGAGAAAAAACATGAATTCTGCAGTGTGTTTTTGTCTGCTAAGTAAATTCCGACTTAGAAAAGTTAATAATTATGGTAAATAATGGATGACAATATAAATAAAGTATATTAATGTCATATTTACTTAATTTATGAAATCTTATATTTTTCCCAAAATGAGAAATAAGCGCGTTCTTTTTTCCCAAAATGGACAGGCCTGGGCCTCTTCCCAATTTTGTGGAAAAAAGCCCTGTAATATCAATCAAAATATGATGTTAGAACCATTTTGTTAATGTCTAAACTTTGAAAACACCAAATAGCTAGGACGGAATCAGACGTAAAATGCTGAAATTAACCCCGGTGCGTCACCTAGGAAAGCACGTATTACTGTGCAGATTTCTTTGCAAATAAGAGATAATTTTATAACGTTGCGTTGTAAACAACTCGACAGGTAAGTGAGGAAGTGTTGATTCTTAAGGATGGCGGGAGGTGTACAGTACTGGCTGCCCCTTACCGCCCCCAAACCCCGACTCAAAATTTCATAAATCGGTAGGTACAGTACAGCTCACGCGAAACCCACACTTTAGTGAGGAATGTACAAATCACGTACTTACGAGTGGGAATCAGCCACATAGCATTTTTAACTAATCAAGGGCCATAACTGATTTGGCTGGTTTTCGAACTTGTCCGAGCTTTCATTGACATTAACAATCTGGTAAAGTTTGGTAAAGATCAGATGAAAAATGAAGGCCTTATTGTCTTAAGGCCTAATAAAAAAACATGTGTGTTTCCGGTTTCCCGACCGACCCTAAATATTTTTAGCGGAATTTTTTTATTCAAATGATAATTTTATTAGCCAGAGTTGTTAAGCATCTAATCTGGATTGCAAAGGTTATCAAAAAGTTGCCTTAGTACAAAAATGGCATAATATATGCGAAAAATATATCTAAAAAAAATAATATTTTCCTACCTACCTACCCTCACTTTTTGACAGGGTGAAACCAGAAACACACAAGTGTTTTTTTTAGGCCTAACGAGGCAGAATATAGCATTTTTAACTAAATCAAGGGCCATAACTCTGCCGATATTGGTCCGATAAAAATTGAAGGCCCTATCGTCTTAACGAGAACTCGTCATCCCATAAGCTCTGCTGTCGAGCTAAAAAAAATAAAAAAATAAAAAAATGTTGATCCCAAGAACCAAGCGGCCCCTAATGTTTTCGAACTTGTCCGAGCTTTCATTGATATTAACAATCTGGTAGTTTGGTAAAAGAGTCTATACATGAGAGTGGACCTTTGGAAACGGCCGACCACGACATACAAAATATTGCAGGCTCGGTTTCATTGAGACTGTTCATGAACGGTAGTGAAATATGTTAGCTACCGCTCGCCCCGGGTTGAGCAGAACTCAATATTCATAAAATCAATAGTACAAATTTTTAACCATTCCGAAGATGGCATGCGTATGGCGGTGGACAAGATCAAATGAAAAATGAACGCCCTATCGTCTTAACGAGACAAAAGTTAACGACGGACAACTCGCCATCCCATAAGCTCTGATGGCCCTTACAAACCAGTAAGGATACGTCTTAATATAAGCTGGAAAACTAGTCTGTATTTACCAAAAACAAAACTTGAAACCAACGGATATTAAAATGTGAAAATAAAAGTGATTTTTTTTTATTTCTCTTTTGTTATAATATTTCACAATTTTCACAATTACTAGAAAAATGCCGCTATTTTTCACAATGGCATGGGCACAGGCTGCATTCACAAAACACATAAAAAAAACACTGAGGCTTAAAAGAAAAAAGTGTTTGTTTCCGCTAACCCGACCGACCCTATTATTTAGCCGCCAACACTAACTTTTTTTTTTTAAATAAATAAATAATAATTAAAAAGTTGAACCCATGAACCAAGGTTTCTTAAATGGAGATAAAAAAATAAATAAATATTTCTCCAGTGAGATTTGAACCCACGACCCCTGGGGTTTCCAGTGTAGATTACTAAATATTGAACAAGGGCCATAACCATGTATTATCTAGGTATTAATACCTTCCCCAGTATTTTTTATCCTATTAAAGGTGTTTTTCCATTAGCAAAAATAAGGCCACATTTTTTTTTTCTTGGTTTACAGATTTTTTCTTATTTTTTTACGCTCGGTCAGAAGGGAAAAAAAAATAAAATCAGGCAAACAATTTATTTTTTTGGTTTACAGATTTGTACCCTCGATTGGAGGGGGGAAAAAAAATTAAATCTGTTTCTAAGTACAAATTTCAAACATGGTGACCATGTTTCTCATATAAAACCGTAAGTTTATACAACACAAAGACATTTTCGCCCGGATGGAGTGCCCGGATGTGTTGAAATCAAGTTACCTTGGTAAACAATGGAGACTACTCTATGTTGACATGCTGACCCCAATATCAATACTCCTCTAAAGCAGTCTTCGAATACACCCACTAGACTGAAGTCCAGGGCTAGTAAAATGTCATTTGGGTTAGTGATTTTTTTTTAATTTATGTAGTCAGGCTAAAGAAAATGCACGGGTTTTCATTGAGTACCGGTATAAAAGAATTCGGGCTAGTGACTCAAAAAATGCTAAAAAAGGAAAGCGTGAAAGTGGCTGTAAAGGTAGAGGAGTTACTGTGCCAACAAGGTTTTTTTTCTAGACAGACAAGTTTGCTTGCAAGGGTAAATATATAACTACAAGCAGTCTGTCATTATTAACGTTCACTGTGCAGGGTTCGACACTTACATGTTTTGTCTGGGATCCGACTGGAATCCCTAATTTGTACATCTGGGTGCCCACTTCAACATTAGGGATCTCGGATCCCATATAAAATAGAGCATTTTAGTCTGACATTTTGTATTTCATTTTATTATTAGGGATCCTCGATAATAGAGGCAGAACGAAAGGCAACTGATACCTTTTCGGACAATTTTTGCGCTTGATTTTTGGGGATTTTCGATTAAATAATCTATAAAGTGTGTTCTTAATAAGAACCTGACGGCAAAATCAGGGTTCCCAGTGGAATCCCCAGCTTCTAGAAGCAGGGATCCCACCTGAAAATCTGGGATCCTCGAGATCCTGGGACACTGTTAGTGTCGAACCCTGCTGTGTCTGCAAGTACATACCTATTTTCAGCACAAGAATTGACAATAAACGCTTTTCAAGTCTTTGCCATGTTTACATACCTGAGAGTCCATTGGCACAAAATCCTTTGTGAAATGATGTAAATGATGATCCCTGAACCTTCTGTGGAATCCCTGATAGGTTGTTCAATGAAAGAACTGCGGGCAAACCTTTCAGTTTTGGCGAGCCGTTCATGCGGTACGTAAATGCTGTAGACGACTTGGTAGTTTTTCTGTTGTCGAAGCCTAAAGTGGAATTCTTTGAAGCTTTTGGGGAATGAACTTTAATTTCTGGCATGGAATTATTCAAGCTGTTACCGCGTGAGCTTCTTCTCTTTCTTCTCTTTGAGGGAGAATCAGATTTTTTAGATTTTGCAACAAACTGGTTTTCAACGGAAGATGGTGAAACGGCAAGCAATCTTTTACAATTTTTCCTTCGCCGTTTTCTAGCTCTGGCCTTAAATGATTGTGAATCTATGTCAGCAGATAGCTTCTGTTTTTTACTGACTGCAGATAATGAGGCCGAAAGTGAGCGCACACTTCTTTGTCTTTTAACGTCAGAATAATTGGGCGGCTGCAGATTGGAATTCATTCTCGGTGAGGAACGTAACGTCGAGGCTTCCAGACTTTTCCTCCTTTCCACACTTTGCTTCCCCTTTAGCAAAGAAATTGCAAATGCACTCATTTTCCCTTTAAAGGGACTGGTCTCGATGTCACTTCCTGCTTCCTTCAATTTAGTTTTATATAACTCCTTTAAGTTCAAGTTTATAGAATCTCTGTGAACTGATTTTTTGTCAACTGCATTTTCCAGTTTTCTTTTAGCTGCCGTTTCTTTTACATTCAATCCACCTGCTCTTTTTGCAGCTATAGTATTCCTAAGCCCCCTTAAAGGGGAATCAATTACACTCTGATGGTCACAACAATCTGGACTTATCGCCAATCTCTTAATAATGTTGTTCACTCTCCGCCTCTTTCTTTTGATTTTATCAGAATCAAGCCCCACTTCTCCTGCTTTTCTTTTCCTACTCTTAGAGGGCAGCTTCCTCTCGGACACAGAGGCTGTGGTCTTGGTCGGGTGTAATCTATTTTTAATATTTATACTTGCAGCCTCTGCGTTTTTCCTGGGCACGGTGTGTTTTTCATTGGGCGACACTTGACGTAACAATCTCCCATTCTCTTTCTCTGGGGTGAATCTGTATAAAAGAAATGTATTCGACAACTACACACCAAATAGTAACATCCTAATGGCTATCTAGGATACCTATGGCACAAGAAAACAGAGAGGTTGGCTCATATTGTTTATTGTAGAAACCTTACAGCACACGTGTTATGCATGATTGATTGATTATGATTGATTGATTATGCTCTGGGGTCGAATTGAACTTTCTTTACTCATTTACTTTTTGTTTTGTGCAAATATTTTCAAATTGAACAACATATTCTTTCTGGCCTATTTGTTCTCCTATTGATTTAAGTCATTTCTGAGCATTATTATGTTACTCAACTTTTATACAAGGAAAACAGCTACCGTAATTTGTTTGCAAGTTTACAAGTAAATGGAAGCAATAAAATAAATTTACTAATAATAGAATGGTGTCCCACGAAACACTTGTGTCGCCTGCCATGTGCTTATTTCAGCCAGTTGTGAGCATGGATTAGGACATGTGTAACACCATTCCTTGAGGTAAGATAAAGTTGTGTGTGAAGATTTTTTGAACATATATGTTAAAATATAAACGTGTCATTCAGTCATTCGTCCAAGAAATAAATAAATCCCCAGAAAAAAACCGAACAAGCACCATCAATAAACACTGGTTATTTAATCCAGTTGCTCATAGCAACAGAGACCCATTCCACACACACACGCACTGTGTACGAGGGTCATTCAATAAGTTCTGTCACTAACGCGTTTTAACAATTATGTGCTTGTTGTGAGTGTTAATGTTTGGTACCAAATGAAAGAGAGTTTCAATACCATTCCATTGATGGTAAAATGAATACTGTATCTTTTGTGTGACGAAAGTTATGGAACATTTAATACACATCACTTGTACATACCGAGGCATTTTCGTCCTGAGTTTTGTTCAGGTATGTTAATTGTTACTTTTTTAAATGCCTGTTTCTCTTTAAGTACTTGTCGAAGAACTTTGAAATTTCTCATACATTACCAGTTATATCTGTGCATAACAAGATTCAGAATTTAAGCATGGTAGATGAAAAGGCATTGTCTTAGAAATCAACACTTTAAGCTAACGTGTAAAATTAATTTAATGATAAATGGACATTAAATGGAAGGGCAGTCTCCTTAAACAGCGTTTTTGGATGATCAATATTTTCACTAAACAATGTACAAAATTCTACAATAATATGTTGAATATAAAATTTAAACACTGAAGGACTAGGATTTGTAAAAATATGAAAACATATTAATACTATGAGAATAATTACGACATTTAAAAGATATTATAAATTTCCGTAAACAAAATGAAGAAAATCAGTGTTATTTCTGCTAAAATTAAGGGATATGCATGGACTCATATTTGGTTTGCAGCAAGACCTTTCCGAATTCTTGACAATCATTTTCATGGATTATGGGCGAATAACAACAGATGGCGTACAAGAAAATTTAAAAGTATAGAAATATTCAAATAATTTTTATAACGTTTTGTAACAAGGACATTTTCAGAGATGCCAGTATACAAAAGGTGTGGTAGGGGGAGGTAATTCAGGGGTATAAATAACTGGAATTTTTTCATTTTTGTTGTGGAATTTAAGAGAGCGAACCCAGTAGTACTATAAATACACTACTTTATCTCAGTGTAATATCCTAACAATGGTATAATAATAATGGTACCCTCCTAACACCGGAAAATCGCATCTACAGGTGGTTGAGTAAATCTCACACAAAAACAATTGAGTTGTGGGGAATGGGGGGGGTATGTGAAATAAATAAATCAAGATGGGGTCTCAAACATTTTTGCATGTTAAAAAAACATATTTTTTTCTCGAATACTCATTGATAAGCAGACTGTTGTCAAGGTGTTGTTGCTTCTAAAAATAGAATGAATTCAAGAACGACAACTGCATATTGTACATCGTACTCAGTTTGATTCATACAATCGGTTATATTTCAGAGGGGAAGTTATTAGCCAGCCAACCGTGCAGCCGTTTTTTGCAAGGCCGTTTCTGAAAAATCGCGGCCAATATTTGGTCGAGTGGGTGGAGTATAAATAAAAAATAAAAACATAAAAAAGATTATTTGTTTTGGCTAAACTCTTACTTTCTCAATATTGTTATGTTTTGTAAGTACATGTACAAAAATATAACAACAGACTTTAAAGGGACACTGTCTGTAAGTATTAAAGCAGATTATTGAGCATAACCAAATAACAGTGAAATAAACAGTGAAAACATGAGGATAGACCCAAATAATTCTAGTAATAAATTTGAATTTTTAAAATGTTTTATTTGTTGTTTGTTAACATTCCTGGGTTTAATTTAGAGCTACAGAACTCTGCACTACTGGGTTACCCGCGAGTTTAATTTTAGTGTGTGGTTTAAGTCCAAAAAGCGGTACTATTTTTAAAAAAAAAATTGTACCACTATTGCATTCAAGCAAATGATCTTGTTTTTACAATAGTAAATATTGAATAACGGTAGGTGTTTAATTATTTTGTGCTTAATAAGGTTGCAGACAGTGTCCCTTTAATATACAGTCGAACTTCGATAGCTCGAAGTCAGCGGGACCATATGGATATGTTCGAGATATCGGTGGCTTCGAGGCATCGAGGGAACGATAAAAAAACAAAATATCTATCCGAATTTGTGTACTGCTCGAAATAGTGTTACTTGTCTACGTGTGTATCGTTCTCGGTATGTTTTTTATGTTAATGCAGGGGTCGAATTTCACAAATTTAGCCACTAGCTAAAAATATCCAGTGACTAAAAAATATACTAGCTAAAATCGGTTCTCACTAGCATTTTTATTCAAGTAATATCGGGATGTAAATTCTGTTGAATAACACATTAATTAACAATACGTAATATCAAATTTACGTACTGACGATTGGAGGTCACTTACGTGGACATGGCAACACATGCACCATATCTCCGTGCAGACGTTATTGTTAATAACCTTCACCAGCGTAATATTGAGTTCCCTCTTCCATCGCGATACTGTTTTAAGTGACGCTGTGACGGCTACTGTTTCTCTCGGTGCCGTCGTTGTAACTGTCATACTATTTACTCCGCGTTCGCTAGACTCCATCTCGTCATTAAACAAAGTGATTTTGCGAGCAGACGATTCTGTCATGATAACTGATTGTGTAAAGTCCCGAGTTATCTTACCGGAAGTTGATATCGATTCATTACGTATAGACGCTTGCACTAGTCCTGTTTACTGGATAAGTGTCAAGCTGATAGAGATTGCATTTACTTAAATTTCGTTTGACAATGAAGTTACGCAAATAATCATGTGGAACTGGAGAGAGGTTTGACTACCTATTATGTCGTCGGACCATTTGTTGGTTCTGTCAGTCTTCGTGGGTGATATTCAATCAAGTATGTGCTATTTATTTCTACTCGCAGAAAAAAGCAAGTGCTCGAAATTTTCAGTAGCAATCTGAAAAATCAACTCGCATTTTGCGAGTCCGTAAGAGTGAAATTCGACCCCTGTAATGCATCTTTGTTTAAACCTCATAACGGATATATATAACATGTAATTGTTCCACTGAAAATACAAGAAAAACTGCAATAATGTGTTTTATCATTTATTTAAAAAAATATCACACAAATACATTTTAACATACATGCCGGAAGTCCGAATAATGAGAACAAGGTAAGAATGGTTTCGGTACATATAATTGAATAGAATAGACAATTGCGTAGCACATAATTCACTGTTGATATATCTTATTACACATACGTTTTTGTTTGTACAGTTGTTTTATTTAAAAAAGTTCACTAAACATAAAATTTATCTGTCTATTATCGCTTTTCAATCATAAATGTTCGCACCTTTAACAATCAACTTTACCTGTTTTCGCACGATGATCTGCTACAAACAACCGCGTCAATTACAATTAATATGGCCGACATCGCGTGGCAACGGATAATCACCTTCGATTAAGCGAGGTTTAAATTCACACTAAAATGGATCTTCGGACCGTAAAAAAGTATTCCAGCGAGCCAGGGTATTCGAGAAATAATATTCGAATAATCGAGGATAAATAACATTGAATTATATAGGAGTTGTGTCGGGACCGGAAAATGTGTTCGAGTAACAAATTGTTTTCGAATCACCGGTGTTCGAGCTATCGAAGATTGACTGTATATGCTAATTTCCAGATTTTTTTTTAATTAAACAAAACTTTTATTTGATGGGTGGTTGGGTCTACTATTTTTTTATTTTATTTAGATGGGTGGTGGGGCCCGATATTTAATATTTTGGTCTTTATTTTTTTATTGATGGGTGTTGTGGTCCCCGATTATTTTTTTTGATGGGTTGTTGGGTAGATACTATTTTTTTTTTGAATGGGTCATGGGAGTCCGCAGAATTTTTATTTCATCGGTGGTGGGCTCTTGAAAAGGTGTCCCCCGACAACAACAACCCCCCCCCCCCCCCCCCCCCCCCCTCCACAACCCCCTATACATTTAATTCTGGAATTGTCCTAATGACTTATGTTAGCACATTCACGGGTAAACAGTCATTACGTCAATGCATAATGTAAACATTACATAGCTATTCCACGTGAAACAAAATAAATTCAGCACTCGTTAACATATTTGTTAGTGGGTGGGGAATATGTTTTGTCAATTTAAATGGAATTTTACTTCTCTTTCCACTAAAAATATGCAAGTCATTACTGTTTCACTGGCACATAGCTTACATGGGATCAGGTGGTGATGTAAATTAAGCACTGTCCGGGTTGAGCCCCACTGCATGGGCTGCTCGACTCATTTCTGCACATCATGCAAAGATTACTCTTCAAATTGCAGAAAAAGTTCTAACCAGTTAAAATTCTATTGGTGGGGGGTATCTGGGGAGTTAAAATTCTGTAGTTGAGGCATGGGCTGCTCGACTCATTTCTGCACATCATGCAAAGATTACTCTTCAAATTGCAGAAAAAGTTCTAACCAGTTAAAATTCTATTGGTGGGGGGTATCTACGGAGTTAAAATTCTGTAGTTGAGGGTGGGGGGTTCCTATATAGCCCCGGCAAACAAAATTATATAATAACAATAGAAAACAAGCTTTAAATAGGTAATACGCATATATATTCTGGAAGTGAAGAAAACTTGAATTTAAGAAATATCATTTCTTGGAATCTTCATATCTAATGGTCAGAAATGTATGTGGTTCACTTGAACAGTAACAGCTGGTAGATTGAATACATCTAAAAAAAGACTTAAAACATTTGTATGCACTGTTGTTGATGTTGTTGTATAGACCACTATAAACCTTTCACTGCTGAGGTCATGAGTTTGAATCCCAGCTTCACCTGCAGATTGTTAGTGAGAACATTCAATGGTAAAGACTTAAGTGCAGAAAATGGGTGGTTGCTCAAATTCATGAGTCTGAGTACACAACCCTTCATCCACCAATAAAAGCCTCCATCACATATATATTAAACTTAAATATATTTTTGGCAACTTCCAAATCATTAAAAAAATACACGGTTAAACAATAAAAATACATGGGTGGGTTGTATACTAGGGCTGCGTACCGGTTTCCGGTATATATCGAAAACCGTTTTTTAGGTCCGTATCGGTCAAAATATCGATCAAAAGTGAACTCTCTCCCATTGCATACAGTACAGCTCATGCGAAGCCCACACATTCTTTCACGCCGAGTGAGGAATTTACAAATCGCGTAATTACGCGGAGTTTCGATGATAAAACTACGCGGAGTCGGAAAAGCTTCTCGGCGTATTTACACCACGAAAATACGCCACGATACTCCGCGAAGACGAACTCGGAGTTCGCCGAGTAAAAACTGCACAGGTAAGGTGCAACTTTTTCTAATTGCAGTCATTTTAATGCACAATTATTCAATAAAAATCGAAGCAGAAGACTTTTTGTTTTGTTTTGGAAAAGCGGATGTGGGAATATTTGAATGCCCGGATTATGTATACTGGGTCACGACAGTTATATGGCGGTTCCTATTACCGTCTTCGCGGCGACTGAACATTATATTCAATTAGTAATTATACTGGAAATTATAATTTTCTTTTTAATTAGTCTTTCTTTAGAACAAATTTTACTATTCTGATGTTTATTATTACATCGATGAGTTCTTTAGTCAGAAATAGTCAGAAAAATGGTAAAGAATTCCGGGTCATAAACCCGTTATTAGTGCCGCCTTGTTAAAAGATATATACATGGCTAAGGATTATGGGTATTTAGTATTTATGTCGGTAGGAAAACTGTTGACTTTCGGACAACAAACACGAACAAAACTTGGGATTAAATGCATTAAAAGTTTAAAATATGTATTTGTTTCGAAATTTATTCATTGTATTTATCAGTCGAGTCAACTCTGCATATAAAAGATGCACTCGGCGTCTCATTGTTTGTACTTTTTCTGGCGATTGATTGCATTTTTGACATCTGTATTTTTCGACATCTGGGGATATTCTATCAGCAGAGGTCGTGCCTGAATGACGATGCAATGATATTCTTGAAAAAGAATTCAGATAAAGCTTCTGTGTTTACTTTTTGAATGAATAAATGACCAAACGTTTACATTTTAGTCTTTTATTACTGCTGAAAAAATATCATATGATATATCGAATATCGATCATTTTGTATCGATACAAATATCGTATCGATCATTCTGACCGATACGCAGCCCTATTGTATACCATGTCATTTTACTTCTATGGGTGGTCATATCAATATGAAAATTGTATCTATAGGTGGGTGGTTAAATTTAAAAGTGCCTTCCGCTACCCCCGGTATGTTTTAATGGAAGAGCCCTTATAGCAATCTTCTGATAACCCATTTATTCAGATATCTTAATACATATTTTCTGATACATATAAACAAAACATATATGTCAAGGTTAACAATTTGTAGAATGAGTTTTGGTATGTTTTTTTGTATATATTATAAAATATGTACCAAATTAAAATAAAATAAAAATAATAATATACATGTACGCATGGGGAACAGAAGACTTGCTAGGTTTAATATGTAAAGTAAGTAGAATATGTTTTCTTAGATTGGCAATTTTATAATCATTTAGTCCATTTCTGGGCTCTTCATTGGACCAAAAAATGTTTAGCCATTTTGGCTAAACCACCTCAATTTTCTTTAGCCAACGGAATTTTTGTTTAGCCATTTTTGGCTAAGCTTTTTTAGCCATTTTTAGCAGAATTTAATACAATTTCCGAGTAAATATTTGTATAATTTTCTTATCATTAATATATATGTATATATATTAAACCAAGTTGAATGATATTAATTCTTTGACAGTTTCTAACAGTTAGATGGTTACATGAACATGGTTAAAACTTGATTTTAATAATTTGCCTCTATTATCACCAATGCCTCTATTATTTGTCACAGTTGGGGACATGTTCCAATGATGAATGTTGTAAAAAAACCTAATTTGAAGCATACAGGCAGGTTCATTTTTATGACCTTTTTATATGTCGGTGCGTCGTGAAACCCTTCAATCAATCAAGCAATCAATCAATCAAGAAAGCAACCAAGCATGTACCCATGATGGAAAAAACAGAGGACACAGTTATCGTTCTGTTGTTTGTGTGGCCACGCATACAACTCGAAAGAAATGGCTTGCTTTCAATGCGCGAAAACAGACGACACTGTATTATTTACATGTTTACATGTACGTATCATGGGCTACTTTCATTTTTGAATAACGGAGTTACAAAGTCATTATTTCAGTTAAAAGGGGTGTAAATCTTTGTAAGTGAAAGGTTAATTATTACCATTTTGATAATACGTCTTCGTTTCGATTTGTTGTTGTTATTGAAAAATGCGACTTTTTTTTCGGCGAGCTCTTGTTGGGTTTACAATTTTCCTCCAGTGTAGGCACACTAAGTGAGTTGCAGTTAGCCGTGTGTAATATAAAGCGCAATTGTCGTAACAGTCTATTGATTTTAGCTCTTCTGTAAACACCGAGAACCCGTCAAGGATTTTTCAGGAAAACATGGCCGTGTTTGTTCCTTTCGCCAATTTCGCCAATACCAGCCGTCAGTTTACATGGGTTAAAATGACTTTAGCCAAATTGGCGAAAGCACTTGACAAAAGTTTCGCCATTTGCAATTTGATTTCGCCTATGGCGACTGGCGAAGGCAAATGAAGAGCCCAGCATCTTAGAAATGTTCAACTGTCAGCATCTTGGTCTTTCAGTCAAAAAAAATAAAAATTCACCTACCCACCTCAAAAATTCTGGGTCGGAGCAAACCAACAATTTTTTAAGGATGGCCCGAGAGACTGCCATTTACGTTTTTTTTGAAAAGTTTTGGGCAAACTACAGCTTATGAACTAAATCAAGGGCCATAACTAAAGAATAATCTGGTAAAGTTTGGTAAAGATCAGATGAAAAATGAAGGCCCCTACCGTATTAACGAGGCAAAATATAGCATTTTTAACTAAACCAAGAGCCACAACTCCACTGTTACTGGTCTGACTGGTCCAACACAGAGCTAAAAAAAAATTCCAAAAAAAACAAGAAAAGATTTAAAAAAAATAAATATATATATTATATATATATATATATAATATAAAAAAAGAAAGTCATAAAATCTGGTAAAGTTTGGCAAAGATCAGATGCAAAATGAAGGCCCTATCGTAAGACGAGGCAAATTATAGCATTTTTAACAAAATCAAGGGCCATAACTCCGCTGTTACTGGTCCGATCTGTCTGTTTTTCGAACTTGACCAAGCTTTTATTGACATTAACAATATGATAAAGTTTGGTAAAGATCGGATAAAAAATAGTCTTAACGAAAATGGAGGCATAGGGTCTTAACAAGGCAAAATATAGCATTTTTAACTAAATCAAGGGTCTTAACTCCGCTGTTACTGGTCCGATATGAATGGTTTTCTAACTTGTCCGAGCTTTCATTGATATTAACAATCTGATAAAGTTTGGTAAAGATCGGATGAACAATGAGGCCCCTATCGTCTTAACGAGGCAAAATATAGCATTTTTAACTAAATCAAGGGCAATAACTCCGCTGTTAATGGTCCGCTCTAGCTGGTTTTCGAACTTGTCCGAGCTTTCATTGATATTAAACAATCTGTGCAAGTCTGGTAAAGATTAAATAATAAATGAAGGTGCTAGAGTGTTCACAAGGCTTAATATGGCATTTTTCAGCAAAACAAGGGCCATAACTCGCTAGAAATTATTTCGATCTTGCCGGTTTTCGAACTTGTTCGAGCTTTCATTGATATAAAGACACTGGCAAAGTTAAGTAAAGATCCGATTAACATTGAAGGCCCTAGAGTGTTCACAAGGCAGAAAATAGCATTTTTCAGAAAAAACAAGGGCCATAACTCTGGTGTTACTGACCCAATTCAGCTGATTTTTGAAATTGTCCAAGCTATAATTGGTATTAACAATCTGTGCAAGTCTGGTAAAGATCAAATAATAAATGAAGGTGCTAGAGTGTTCACAAGGCTTAATATGGCATTTTTCAGCTAAACAAGGACCATAACTCGCTTGAAATTATTTCGATCTTGCCGGTTTTCGAACTTGTTCGAGCCTTTCATTGATATAAAGGCACCGGCAAAGTTAAGTAAAGATCCGATTAACATTGAAGGCCCTAGAGTGTTCACAAGGCAGAAAATAGCATTTTTTCAGGGGAAAAAAGGGCCATAACTCTGGTGTTACTGACCCAATTCAGCTGATTTTTGAAATCCAAGCTATAATTGGTATTAACAATCTGTGCAAGTTTGGTAACGATCAAATAATAAATGAAGGTGCTAGAGCGTTCAAAAGGCAGAAAATAGCAATTTTCAGAAAAAAACAGGGGCCATAACTCCGGTGTTACTGATCCAATTTGGCTGGTTTTCGAACTTTCATTGATATAAAGACACTGGCAAAGTAAAGTAAAGATCCGATTAACATTGAAGGCCCTAGAGTGTTCACAAGGCAGAAAATAGCATTTTTCAGAAAAAACAAGGGCCATAACTCTGGTGTTACTGACCCAATTCAGCTGATTTTTGAAATCCAAGCTATAATTGGTATTAACAATCTGTGCAAGTTTGGTAACGATCAAATAATAAATGAAGGTGCTAGAGCATTCACAAGGCAGAAAATAGCAATTTTCAGAAAAAACAGGGGCTATAACTCTGGTGAAATTATTCCGATCTGGCTGGTTTTCGAATTTGTCCGAGCTTTCATTGATATTAACAACCTGTTAAAGTTTGGTAAAGATCGAATGAAAAATGAAGGCCATAGAGTGTTCACAAGACAAAAGTAAACGACGGACGACGGACAACTC